>VZTL01075094.1:2588-63012 GCA_013400535.1 Scopus umbretta
AAAACAACAACAACCACCACCAAACAAACAAAAAACAAAACAACCAAACAAAACAACCAACCCCACACAAGACAACAACAACAAAACAACCCAAAACAAGCAGAAATATTTACTGCTAATTTTATTTGGTCATACTACTTTACGTTTAAAATTAATTTTATATATAAAGACTACACTGCTATCTTTGCAGTTTATTCCCTTTTTTATATACTATGCATAATACTGATTCAAACTCTCTCCTTTAAACAATCAGAGAAAAAAAACAAACACCAAACAATTTTCTGTCAGAGAGTGTGTTTTCTGCAAGTAATACAGACATTAAATGATAATAATTTTTGTTTTAGTGATTCTTTACAAAATATCTTTTCATAAAAAAAGTTGAAATTTAACACACTGGAAGGTCTTTATTTTCATCTAACTTATAAACTACAGAGAGGAAAGAAATCCATCCAGACAGTTTGCATGTTCTTTTTTTGGTACCATTTCTTTAAACTGTAAGATCAGAATGGCAAGGACATTTTAATTTCCACTAGTGAACACTGTCACTAATGAGGAGGAACACTGATGAAAGACATGAAAGACTTTCTTGTAGTGCTGTAGCATTCTGCACCACAGATCCACACATCACTGGTCAAATGACTGTAGGAGTGTGGATTTAGTTAAGTACATTTCTGTGGAGTATTTTGATTGCTCCCTCTCACTGTGGTGAGTTAGAAAATTGCTTCTACTCCCTCTCACTGTGGTAAGAGGGATGCTTGTGAACGACCTAACGAGTGCCGTGCAGGTCCCTAGGTTACCTGACTGACTAAAAACCCCAAAACTGAGTTCTGATAGATGTTGTAGCCTGGTCTTTTTAGAAAATACACGAGCAGATATTTCCATATTCTGTGCTAAATAAACTAGCAGTTAATTAGTTTCTGACACCCCAATGCTTGGTAGAAATACATGAAGTAGTTGTCTCTGCCACCAAAAGTCATATAAAAGTCCATATATCCGAGACATAAGACAACAGATGGATGCATATAGATATATGCCCTGCTGGCTGTCATCCAAGGTTATTATGTGGTACGGGAGCCAACCTCCAGAGCTAGCCAGCTTTTCTTCGCTGTATTTATTCAGTAACATCAGCCCTGTGTTTGAGCTAGAAGCCTCTACTGTGGCAGCAACTGTGTCATTGTTAAATAAGTCAGGCAAGGTTAATTACCAGTGTGTTTATGTATAAAGATGATCTGCGACGAGAAAGACAACTCAGGAAAATTATAGTGTGATTAAATACAGGTAAAACATTGGGCTGTTTGTTCAAGCTTTCCATTGCTGTAGAAGCAATTTTCTAACTCACGAGCACAGCTATCGGAGCATAGCTTTTCCTTTTAGTCGAGAAGCCGATTCACTCTGTTTATTTAATCAAAAAATCAGCATCCCTGAAGCACATATTTTTCCCCTCATAGGCTATCTATGTTGCTAGGTTGTGCAGTAGCTGAATAGCTCTTACATGCAGATGTATTACAGACCTATAAAACACTACCACAATTTACTGAGCCTGGTGAGGACGCTTTTGTTAAAGCTTTTGTTTTAAATCCAGTACTGTGTCTGCCTCCTAGGGCCGTTAAGTAAGTCTCTTTAAAAGAGTTACAGATTTATTCCTCCACTTTGAATAAGTGAAAATGTGTTTTGTTGAAACCTCCTGAGAGTAAATGGATTTACTATAGAATCCCCTTTTGTTTATGGGTTTGATGAAAGCATTTGGCACTTAATGATTCCCAGGCTATCCCCAGTTTAAAAAAGAAGAAATCAAGTGTGCTGAGTGTTAAAATGTTTTCCACCAACCTCAAAGCAAACTTAATATAAAGACTCGCTTCAGGTGTCAACTTAGTATGGAAGTGTAATGCTTACTGACTTGCCTCTTCAACATTTAGACTCAATATAATGTCACATTTTGTTCTTAAAACAGAGCTAAGGGGCAAGCCCATCCAGGTGGCCACCTGCAATGCAAACCTTTTCCTCTCAGTTTTATCACCTACTACTCCCATACTCAATTTCTTCACAGAACTTTGCAAAAATTATTGAGATTAAAGCCAGGTACTAACACCCCACAGCTAGCCCTATAGCAGAAAGAATTGCAGATTGAAATTTATTTAAACACAATGAACTTCCATTAGATTATTCAGCTCCTCATAAGAGATCGTTTTGTGTTCCTCTACCAAACTTCTTCAATGAACAAAACTTCTAACAGAACGCTACTGACACCATAAATGCACAGAGGACACAAACTGACACTGCTAAAAGGCTTTACGTAGGGTTAGCTAACAGCAGCAAGAGCTTTTGGTGAGCAAACACTATTTACACTGAAGCACAGAGATATTAAACAAATCTACATCAACTTTTAGGCCAATGCTAATTATTCATAATAAATTACCAGGAATTAGCAAGCTGTTTAACACATAATATATCACCTACACATCTCAGAACTATTCCCATTTAGAATAGTCAAGACAGTTCCAACATAAATATTTTTAGAGGTAAAAAACACTTAAATTTTTCAGAAACTACCAGCCATCAGTGGCATCCCAGACAATCAGTGTCTTTTTAAGAAAAGCTCACCTTATCCTATTCTCTAGCCAATGTATTTTTCCCTTTTAGCATTTGCTCCTTCTTGTCAGCCTCTTAGGACTCTGTTCTTAGTATCAGTCAGATTGTTCATATTCATTGAATTCCAAACATTTACTTACAGAAACTGCAAGACATGTCCGTGTCCATGCAAAGTAAAGTGTGCAACATGCTAGTTCTTACTGTATTAGTTTTTACTCAGTCTATAAGGTCATCTGTAGGGGAAAAAATAATAATAATAATAAAAAAAAAATCTCTAAAGCCATTCAACAGTTTATATCCCTTTTACAAAGGCAGTTCAAAGTGCCTTCAGTGGAGCCCCTTCAGCAGAAGAAAGCTACTTTCTATTTTTTCTTTCAGGAGAACAATCATTGTACTGAAGACATTCATATAATTTGTTATTTGTATGGATCCTTCAGCAGGAAGAAGACAGACACCATATAACATGACTGGGCATGCAGAATCACCCTGACAAAATAGAAACTGAGGAAGAGAGAAATATGCATTATATACTCCTACGATTTCCTTGCAGCTTTCTGCAGTCGCTACATACCTCTAAAATCTAAGAGCTACTGAATATTAAAGTTGCAGCAGATTTGGCTGTTCAAACACACTTCTTCAGCTTGGCAAAAAGTTCTCCAGCTCTAAGGGGAAAAAACTCCTACATTAAACTCTCACGGTAATTATCCTCTGAAACCAAAAATTCTTGCAATCTTGGCTTTTTTTGCTCTGTTTCACACCCAAAAAGGAGTTTATAATGAGAAACTTTTGAAGTACCTCAGGACCTTTCTTAGCGCAATCCATTAGTTATTTTAAGAAAACCATTCATTATAATTCTAACATTGAACTCAGCTTGCCTCTTGCTTCAATGCATTTATTATTGTTGTTCTATTAAAAAGGTATGATGCACTCATGGCAACGCCATCCTAACTATCAGACATCCACCTGATTCAATCACCTGTCACTGACCAGTCAGAGCAGCCTTGCTCAAAGTCAGCAGTTGTAGAGCCATTTGCAGAAATGCCACAGGCCTACGATCTCTTGGTTGGGGGAAGTTTCTAAACTGCCTGTTACACCACTCTGTCTAAAATAATTTTTCCTTTCCTGTCCTTTGAAATACAGCAGCAAAACTGAGGTGAGAATAATTTCCAAACTAAAAGAAAGAAGCAAAATAAAGATACATTTTGGTCTGCGTAACATCATTTCACCTTTGCAACAGCCTCCTTTGATACAGTTTAAACCTGCTTCACAGACCACTGAAAGTCCCTGGCTTACTCCTAAAAGACATCCAAAAAGATAATCATGGCTGCAGTTTTCCGTGCACGAGCCATCAGACTGGCCCAGTTTACAATTAAAAGGACTTGCTCCTTCCCTTCAGACATCTTGGGTTTCCACCACTCCCCTCCATGAATCACTAAGTCAGGTATTGCCAAAAATTATTTCTCTATTTCTTCAGCTTAGATTCCTAGCATACTCGTGAGCAAGAGCAGCTCACAGGAAGGGTCTATGCCCATGGGCAAGTGAGGAGAGTAGCAGTTCTTATGTACACTGCAGTGAAATTAATTCATGGTATAATTCTGTAAGATGCAGTAAGAGAAGAAATGCAAGCTAGCATCTTAAGGGTACAGTGAATAATCCTATGAAGACATCATCTCAATATAAAATAAACCTACATTTTCATTTGGAAATGGGAGTACAAGGGAAGCCCAACAGTCCAAAGGGAACAGTAGACTTAACAAAAGATAATGTGAATGCAGCAAGAATTATCAGAATTTACTTCCATACAAGAAAAAAAAAATTAATTATTTTCATCCTAGCAAGGATAAGATTGAAGGGTAACGTGACAGAGGTTCATAAAATCACCTCTACTATGAAAAAGCGAGTAGAACAATCACTCACTAATATGTTTTTTTAAATAAGTGTTAGAGACATCAAACAAGGCTACCAGGGTCAGACTAGTCAGAACAAACTCAAATGGGACTCTTCACACAATGCAGTATAGTTAAACTTGATGCCACCAAACGCTGTAACTACTCACATGTGTTTGTTGATTTGGGGTTTTTTGTGTGTGTTTGTTTCTTTGGGTTTTTTTGCATTTTTAGGTGTGGTTTTTTGTGCATTTTGGTTTTTGTTTGCAGGTTTTGTTTTAGTTTTGTTTTGGTGGTGGGTTTGAGGTGGGTTTTTCATTGTTTTTTCTGTTTGGGGTTTTTTGTTGATTGGGGGGGTTGCCTTTTTTTTTTCCCCCCCCCGTCGTCTTCTTCTCAAAAAACACACACAGGTGGACAAATCTACGCAAGAAAATTAAATACAAAACCACTCCCTCTGCTTCAGGTATTTCCCAAGCCCTGCATTGTCCACATCTGGGACAGTACTGAGAGAAATAGCACCACCAATGTGCTCCACCCCGATACTTTCCCATAGCAATATTATTAGGGAGAGAATAACAAGCTTAGCACACCTCTGATTCACTCTGGAAATGTCATGCTTCTGTAAAGTCATTGTCAGCAGACCTACACATGGAAAGGTGTACTTCCGTTGGAGGACATCTGTGAATCTGAAAATCAATAAGCTGAAAGCTATGGACTGAAGCAAAGCTCTTAAGGAACATTAACTATTTCTATCATCTTAACAACTATTTATTACTAACATTTCCTTTTTCCTCAGTTTTTCTTACCATTTCCTCTTAACTGTCAAAAAAAAGGATGGCTCATGCTACTGACAGTTGGATAATGGACAACTGCCACCCTTTCCCTTCCCCAATGAGACAGAGGAATCCCATCATTTTTTCTTCTTTTCTGTCAGTTTGTGCATCTCTGTTAACCACTGCACCATCCAAATTACTAATACAGTTATAAAATTTAGGATAGCACATATCTTGGCAAATTGCATTCCAGGAAACCTTGATTCACAGGAGAGTCCCTGAAGTTTTATCACAGGCTGGTGTTGTCTACTGAAGCATAAAAACACCTATGTCTCAGGAGATATATTCCCTTCCACTTAAAAATTGATCAGGAATATAATTCCTTGAAAAGTAGCTGTCTCAAAATCAGTAATGTTTTCCTGTAAATGACACCGCGTTCAACACTCTGCCTGAATAAAGACAATCATTTGCTAGGACTCCATCTCTGTTCCAGACCCTGAACCTCTGTATGGTCCTCTGGATTACAAAAGGATTGCAAGTTTTACATGAAGATCATGTAAAATAAGAGAACAAACTCTCTTTTGTTTAGTATGTTAGTCACTATATGTAGCAAGTGGAAAGAGGTCAATACAAAGTCTTAAGAAAAATAAAAATGCTGCCACTGGTCCACAAGCATTTAACAGATCTCCACATAATGCAAGGAAGGAAATACCAAGACACCCTATAGTACATGACACAACAGAAGTCACGTTCAGTTTTCCCCAAAGTAAGGTAAGATATAGGGGAAGCTGCCATAGGAGTTCCTCTTTCTTCTCCCACTACCAGATATTGTAGTGCAGCCCCTGAGGGAGCCTCGCTACCAGCAGACACCGAAGAGGAAGGCCGAGAGGGTGAGGAAGAGAAGGCTGCGCCTGCAGCGGAGGAAGCAAGAAGCCAAGGCAGCCGAGGAGGAGGAGGTGGCCCAGGCCATCAAGTGGGAGGCCAAGATCGACCAGTGGAGAGCCAAGTACATCCAGGAGGTGGAGGAGAAGACCTGGAATGAGAACTTAAGGCTGCTGCAGACAGCATCTTATCTGAAGCGTGGAAGAAACAAGCAGACACGAAGAGGATGGTGGACATCATGTGCGCGTTGGAAAGGCTTTGGAAACTGAGAAAAGAGACTGCTGGCAGGAAAGGTATTTGTCCACCCCCCTCAGCAGATGAAGCATTTGAAAGTCAGGTGAAGAGACTCAAAACATTGCTCAAAAAATCGCACTGAGCTGTACGAAGCCAAGAAGAGAGCATTAAGAGTTATGTTTGAGGGAGAACAGGAGGAGGAAAGGAAGAGAGAAACTGAAAAGAAACAGAAGAAAGAAAGGGAAAAACGACTACAGCAGAAACTTGAAATTGATTCCAAGCTCTTTGGGGATCCAGATGAATTTCCTTTAGCCATCTATTGCAGCCCTTCAGAGAATATTACTTACAAGCTGAGCATTCTGTAGTGGCTCTAATCCAGATCAGGCACGAATGGGATCAGTACTTGGTGCCGGCTGATCACCCTGAAGGCAGCTGCATCCCTCCAGGATGGGTTCTTCTGAGTCTCCCCACAAATGACATTTGAGCCACTGCTGTCAGATAATTCAGTAATAAATTGTTCTAATGTTGGAGGAATGTTTCATGATAATTGCATGTGTAAATGTGAGAGGGTCCAAAGAGGAAGTCTCATCCTCTGTTTCAAAAAGTTTATTTCTTTTTTTGTCTCCCACAGCATTCTCCTCTAGAAGCTGGCGGCTCATGGTGTGGACAGGTGCACCCTTCACTGGGTAAAAAACTGACTGGATGGCTGTGCCCAGAGAGTGGTGGTAAACAGAGTTAAATCCAGTTGGTGGTTAGTGACAAGCGGTGTTCCCCAGGGGTCAGTATCGGGGCCAGACTTGTTTAATGTCTTTATCAATGATCTGGATGAGGGGATTGAGTGCACCCTCAGCAAGTTTGCAGATGATACCAAGTTGGCTGGGAGTGTTGATCTGCTGGAAGGCTCTGCAGAGGGATCTGGACAGGCTAGATCAATGGGCTGAGGCCAACTGTATGAGGTTCAACAAGGCCAAGTGCCGGGTCCTGCACTTGGGTCACAACAACCCCAGGCAACACTACAGGCTTGGGGAAGAGTGGCTGGAAAGCTGCCCAGCAGAAAAGGACCTGGGGGTGCTGGTTGACGGCCAGCTGAACATGAGCCAGCATATGTCCAGGTGGCCAAGAAGGCCAACAGCATCCTGGCTTGTATCAGGAATAGCGTGGCCAGCAGGAGCAGGGAAGTGATCATGCCCTTGTACTCGGCACTGCTGAGGCCATACCTCGAATACTGTGTTCAGTTTTGGGCCCCTCACTACAAGAAGGACATCGAGGTGCTGGGGCGTGCCCACAGAAGAGCAAGGAAGTTGGTGAAGGGCCTGGAGAACAAGTCTTATGAGGAGCAACTGAGGGAACTCGGGTTGTTTAGTCTGGAGAAGAGGAGGCTGAGGGGAGACCTTATCGTTCTCTACAACTTCCTGAAAGGAGGGTGTACTGAGGAGGGTGTTAATGTCTTCTCCCAAGTAACCAGTGATAGGATGAGAGGTAATGGCCTCAAGTTGCACCAGGGCAGGTTTAGATTGGATATTAGGAACAATTTCTTCACTGAAAGAGTGGTGAAGCATTGGAACAGGCTGCCCAGGGAGCTGGTAGAGTCCCCATCCCTGGAGGTGTTCAAAAAACGTGTGGATGTGACACTCCAGGACATGGTTTAGTAGTCATGGTGGTGTTGGGCTGACAGTTGGACTAGATGATCTCAGAGGTCTTTTCCAACCTTAATAATTCTATGATATGTGTTTCTACAACATCCCTGTGCTCGCTGTAGTACTCACTGAAGTCAGCTCCAGAAGTTGGTATAACTCACCCACCTTGCAAAAAGAAATGCCATTTCCAGTAAATATACCCAAGATGACAATTAGTTGCATTTTATGAGCCAATTCAATTAATTGAGGCTATGTAAGCAAATAGTTCAAACTAACAGCATACAAGCAAAACAACTAGTACTGAAACCCTGACAGCCCTACAATATGTGTCAACATTTTACCTCACATCTACTTTAATGCAAGTCTAGTCCCAGGAACTGACTCCTCAGCAATGTTTGGACATAAATATATGTGCCCTTCTAGAAGGCTTTTCTCACTTTAATCTGATGGGAACCTATTTTTTGTGCTTGCAGACCCTTCTATAATACAGTCTGAAGCAAATGGGGACAATCCAGAGATTTGCTTCAAAAGCACATCCCTGACTTGAGCTAAAATGCTAACGTAAAGACAGTCCAATGGACCCCATCAACACCAGGGCTATTATAAGACAAGACCATGAGAAAAATAAGGAAAGGAGTTAGAAATTGCAAAATCGTACTCTTTAAAAAACAGTGAGCCAGCTCAAATACTGAAGGAACCACAGCCACTGTTTCTACCTAGTTTTTACATTTTAAGTTCAAATAGCCATGAAGCAAAAGTAGGAGTGGGCATGTTCTGTGGTATGCATCAAAGTATCTCAGCAAACAAAGGCAGGCATATAAGCATTGCCCATCTAAGAATACTCTATTATCTCTGGCAGTGAAGGGGTGGGAGGAGATTGCTGGCTCACTCACTTGTCCCCATGCCATAGAGCGCAAAGACAAGCAAAAAAAGATGAACATTTTAGTTAATCCTTTCTTCAATGTTTTGCATTAGGGCTAATGTTTTAAAGGCAACTGGATAGGATTTTTTTTTCCTGCACTTTAAACTGGTACTGATTAGTATTTCAATCTCAGTACCTGCTTAACCATATTCTGAACTTATCTGGCAGTATAACTTCAGACATTTAACAAATATTACTTTTATGGAACAGGCTAGTAGCCAGTATATTTTATCTACTGATGACTAAAATCGGACATTTCTGATGAAGGTACAAACTGGATACTTACAAAATAGCATGTTCACAAGACAAGACTTTCCTTGGGCCCTATTAACTTTTCAGCACTTAAAACCTAAATAATTTCTGTTCTGTGCCCCTTTGCCAAGTACCTCTGGCACTTCCGTATGTGAATATGAGCTAATGCAAAGCTACTGGATACTTCCCAGGTTAATGAGTTTCCAGTCTCTAATGAAAAGACTAGAGAGAAACCATAAGAAATGCTTGTGAACAACTCAAGTATTTTGTTGTGTTAGCAGCACATCTGCCTAGGGAGCAGCAGCCATTGGAGCACATTTGTCTTTTTTGGCATCCCATCTCTCCTGCCTTCTTTTTTGCCATCACTTTTTCCTACCTAAGGAGAGTGCCAGTATCAGCCTAACTTAAAAAAAATAAAAAAATAAAAAAATTCCCCTCCCATAACATCTTCTTGCCCTTCACGCTGTTCCTGTCTCCTTTCTCCATTTGGTTCTAGAGATCAACATGACAACAACAGCAGCAGCTGCAGCTGTGTATGTTAGCTGAAAACATTTCAGCTGTAACTGATCTAACTGAGACATCATAACTGCCCTAATGTTCTCATTGTTAATTTGTAGTGCTCTCATCAGTGCTTCAGACACAAAAAGGGATTTTAGCAATTTTACAGATGAATTCATTCCAATTTGGTGTAACTTTCCAAGTGGTTTCTGAGAAGTCAGTCTGTAAGTTGACCGAAGTAAATCCTAATACACAGCATTAGTCATAAGGAAAGAAGAACCATCAAAACAAATACAGGAGCAAAGGGAACACAAATATCCCATACAGCAGGAATTCTCCCTTCCAATACAATCACAGAAACTCCAAGCTCACTACTAGTTTTAACAGTCCCAAGATATAAATTGCTACTTGTAATCACCTTCCTGCTCACTGATAGAAGGCTTTCCAGGCAGGTCTTGGTCTTTGGCTGTCATCCTGGGCCTACTAAATGTGTAAGACATTTTAAAGCAATTTTAAAATCACTCCAGTGACTTTAAATTTAATGCATTCTCTATTTTGTTACACTGCTACTGCTCATCCTGTATTGGTACTTATCTTCTTAAAACATTATAACCACTGACCAATTACCAGACTATTTCTGGATCACTGAAGTCTGCAGTCACTACACATAGTTGTCATGGCAGAACAAGTTCAAGTACCACATCTGAACATGCCATAAAGGTAAGAAATTCAAAGTGCCTATGCAAAAAAGAATTTCTGGGAATGCTAGTAGTTCATCACCAACAAGAAAGTGTTTTAGTCTTTGGGGGAGAGGGGGGAGGAGAACCACCAAAAAACCCAACACTTTTATACAGCACCTAGAAACTATTGTTGGAATAAGTGGGAAGACAGAATGCGATCCTGTATTGTACAATTCCTAACTCTCCTATGCAATTATCAAAACCCAGCAGTTACTTCTTCACAGAGTTCATAATGGTTCCAGGAGTTCTGAGAGAACTCCACTGGCATGTCATGCTCGCTCAGAATTTCATAGAGGCAACAGAGGAAGGGCATTCAGACTGTCCTACAACTAGCAGCTGCAATAACAAAAGCTACCAGAGACTTTCATTTACGGGTCTGCATCAATCCCACTGAACAAGACTTGCTACATTCTCTCTCTCTGCCAACAGGCTTCTACACTTGTTTTGAACTACAAGAACCGGTAAGCCAATGCTCCTCTCCTTTAAATTGATGTAAAGGAGGAAAAACTCTAATTAAACAGCTTTATTGCCTTTTGCTTGTGTGTGCCTGTCTGCAAGTTTCAATGAATCCTAGGCTGGAATGTGTATGATTTTATCACAAAGAAAGCGTGATGGTGTTATTCATATTCACCTCTACTATGTTACAGAGTCCAGCCAACAGGAATGCCTGCAGTTTTGGGAAAACAGAGGAAGCAAGTAGGAAAATCTCCCCTCTTGCTCCAGAGTGGCAGCAGAAGCCCTATTTTCTCTATTTTACAGGACTCCCTTCTCTCCATCTGCCCATGTCTGTCACAACCCTACCCGCACCGGACAGCCCAGTGGCCAGGGACAGCCCCGTTGATGAAGACATTCACTTCAGCAAAACTGAATCAGTTCCACTGTCAGGGAAAATGGACTGGTTTCGCTCTCAGAAAACCTATCCTAGTGCTTAGGCCTCCTCGTCCAGACATGAAAGAGAAGTGCCACAGCTGGTTAAATAATTCTGCTCAGAAGATTAAGTATGTAACACAGGCTTTTGAAGGGAAAAGCAAGAGTGGCTGTCATGCTTTCCGTTGTCCTGATAGCCATGCACTTTATGAAAGATGCCAAGTGCTATTGCAAACACAGTTTGTACTTCCATGACAGTAAGTGCTTCTCTGCTCCTTTTCATTGCCACAGACCAGCGCTTTTGATCCGTCAGCAGCGTTCGGCACACATTCCCAAGGGAAATTCTTTGAAATGTACCTTCATCTTGATCACTGACCTCAAGCTGGTCCATACCGTAAGCACTAGTGCAAAGAGCTGCAGTTGCTTTGTGCAGAACTTTATCTGATTACCAGATTTCAAAGCAGCTAAACCCAGGCTAATCCACCACATAAAAGAGTCAAACTATTTTTAATGCAGGTCCTTTCTTTTAAAACCTAACAAGGGGCCTAAAATTCAGACCAAAATTTAGCGTAGCTTTTTTCTGTGCCAGAGCCAGCCTGCTAGTTTATCATGGAAGATTATATTGTATTAAGAATATTATTCTAGAAATAATAGAGCATTAGAAATACTTAGGAAAAATCAAACATACGTGCAGATCCAAGAAAATGTTATGAGTACAAAAAAAACCACCCCACAAACACATGCAGAAGGTGAAAATGGAACTGCTTAATCTATTAATAAGCAATTAGTAATTATTACTTTATTCTGATACTACAAATATATCCTACAAGGACATCAACACTTTATATTTTGCTCAAAATAATGTCTAACAAAGAAGACCGCACATAAAGTCCAAGTCATTTATCTACTCCATTTGACACAGAAGTCACTCCATAGTAAACCATCTCAATTCTTTTGGAAAACACATAATATCTGCAACACTTAAAAAAATTATATATATATTAATGCTTAGGGATTGGGAGTTTCAGCTGCTGTGCAAATAAAGGAATCCTCATGACATCAGAAAGCGGGAATTATATTTCATTCACCCTTTTTGCCATGGTGAAAAAAAAGTCAACGTGATCCAGATGTTTGTTCTGGATGTTAGAGAGTGTCTACTTGGTAATTATTGTCTGAGACACAAGCTTTTTCTTTATACTGCTGAAATAATTGATTTAATCCAGAGGTAAAGAACTCAGCAATACAGCAGCCTTCTTCCATTACTTTTTCAGGGTGGATGACATTTTTTTCACATTTTGGTACTTAATGTGAAGTCACGTGAAGTTATCCAATGGCCAAAGAAATGAAAAGAACATTATAATCCAATGAGTATGTAAGTATAATAATGCTCTAAGTAAATAATGAAGTATTAGAATGGCAAGTTAGGTTTCCCATCAAGTCACATGAAATTCTCTTTTTTATAATACATGTCATTTATCAACAAAGTTACAATAATTTTTTTGTAATTATTTTCAGTTCTATATGAGAATGATTCTGCTTTTCGTTTTAATAAGAGGAGAAGCTTAAGTTTTGAGTGCAAGGCATATTGCAACTACTCAAAATATTTTTTTTTCCCTTTTAAACCCTCTGCACTTACTTGCATTAAACCCACTATCTCTGACCTCATAAAATTCCTGATTCCATTCCCAGGAGTGTTTACGAATACAGAGGAGTTAGGCATCCAGGGAGAAGAGAGCTGTTTCACCACAGGTGCACACAACTCACTGAGGTGACAAACTATGAAAGTGCCCCACTCCTCTAGACCAGTTCAGGCTTTTGGAAATACAGCAAGCAGAGTCAGAGGTTTAAATCAGTCATCAGCGTAGACACTTAGGCCGACATTACAACAGAGCATTAACACCACTACTCTCGGAAGCATCAGATGAAATGGCAAGTATTCCTTTGTAACAGAAAGGTGAGGAGCAGTAAATTGCTATAAAAGCTTGCATACAAGTTTCCATCATTAAATTATAGGAGAATTATATATTTACAGCACATTCCCTTTCTTAAATCTTGTTTACAATACCAGCTGTAAGGAGAGAAAAAAAGAAAAAAAACACCACAAAAAAACCATGCATACCATTTTTCCTTGATTTCCCTAACTTACGATTAATGCTTCTCCAGCACAGACAATTTCCATGTTGTACAACCTATGCAAATTTAACAGCAGCATAAAAAAGACTTCCAATATTATTAGAGCTCTTGAAGCAACAGAAAACACAGTATTTTTGCAACAACACTGCTGCTTCTTGAGCAGGCTTAGAATAAAATGGAATTTATTCAACTGTGGGACCCAGACAGATCTAGTAACAGAAGTACACAGGCAAAGCTCTGGCCTTGATTCTTTTTGCTTTACTCTCCTTGCTGTTAGCTTAATAACACAGGCATCATAGGTGTAAATTAAAAGCCTCACTGGTAACGACAACTGCACAATTCTCATCCCTATAGTGGATGATCCACTGTGATGCCTGAAAAGTCTTCTAACCTCCAGCATATTGACAATACAGGGCAAATAATTAATGCAGACCATCAGGATGATGCCAGTCTTACAAGTAACACCTGTCTTCAAAGACTCCATCAGTTGGAGAAAAATAACGTGAGCCATACAACGAAGAAACTTACAGCTCCAGTTAACTGAGTCTTTATAGACAAATGCTATACGCTTCCTGGTGCACCTGCATTATGCACCAAATATAAATTAGTCAGAAATGTTGTTCTCCAAACACTGGTTAAGTGGACACGCTTGCAGGGGGCATTTATTTTACAAAGCATAATTTATTGTAAAATGCTGCAGATCTGTACAAGCTCTGACAGTGTTTGCCCACATCCAACTTGTACTATTGGAATTTATCACGTGTTGCCACAAAGCCCAAAATGTACACTGCCTCTTTACAGAGGAATTCAGATATATGGCACAAAACTTAAAAGCCTCTGGAACAACTCCTACTGAAACTTCCCTGCGGTGATCAGGAAACTATAAACTACAGTGAGCCTTTAATTTCTATCACCCACCAGGTTGGTGAATTAGCACCGAGAGATCTTCTAGGAAGACAGACACTGGCTGACACCTATTTTGGTACAGAATGGCTATAACGGCACACTGAAGTGTGACAGGGGTGCAGGGTAGGAATGAACCCATAATACAGGTACCAGGTTTAGGAAGCTAGCTGGAGGTTCACAACGCAGTTAATATACAGGACATTTCAGGAAAAGTAGCTAAACCATTTCTAACATTTTTATGGAGAGCAGGGTGACGAAACAACAAAAACGTTCCAGTTGGCTACAAGTCTCAAAGTCCTAATTAAACAATTTACATAAGTTCTCTACTTCTAGTGGTAACAGCTAACATACCAAGACAAATGTGGGGTTTTTTAAAAAAAAAAAACCCTGATTTGTTATATAAGGAAATTATTTACTAGATTCACATTACCAACGGTCCCTATTACTAATGATACATATAAATAGAAAGTTTAGAAATTACTTGAAAACAGAAACCCCATTTCTTTCACAAGTCCCACAATATTTGTAGCTCTATTTGATGACACCTTCATTAATTCAGACACTGAAACACCTTAAAATCAGCAAAGGCTTTGAAGGTTTAATCTTTCTGCTTCTTAGATCTCCATTTGCAGCTAAGAGACCAAAAGGATACCTTTGCTTTGACTACCACTGTAATGCAATAACATGGAGTTAATCAGCATCAGGGGCTTAATCAAATTTTTTTTTTCTTTTTTTTTTTTTTTAAATGAAGTGTTAAAGTGGCAGTGAAGGACCCTGGATGGCTACAATTATGTCACTAAATGTACCTGTCTAGATTTGAACTAATCTCACTTAACAGACAGTAAGATGAATTACTCCCTGGAAGTATTTCTTTTCACCATGAAGGTGGCATCTGAAGCAGGTCAGAAGAATCACACCCTAAAGTTGTCTCTTTCTCTCCAAAGATTTTAAATGGAACTTGACAAGCAGCTAAGGGGAAGGCACTACATCAGGCAAGTCCCATGCCCAGTAACTGGCAAAGCCTCTGGGGTTAACACTTAAGTGCAAGAATCACACCATTATTATTTCAGGATTTTTTAATTTTTTTTTTAATACACATGCATGCCATTTTAGAACCTCTACGAATACTTCACACCCTGTTTTTCTCCTCAGAAATGGGGGTGGGGAAAAGCTTCACAAGTAGAGCATGAGAACTGTTTTCAGATCACATTGCAACAGAATAAAAACTTCCTAGAAAAATATGGCTCCCTCTTCTCTTTTTCTCTTCCCCTGTTAACAGATCAGTAGTAACCTCTAATTATTCTGTCACAAAAGTTATCTGGCAGTTTAGAGGACTGTGCATGTTGCAAAACAGAGACTGTGTTTCAACATATAAAATCTTCTCTGGAATGAAAGAGGTTAAAACATAGGCTAATGTTAATGAAATTCCCAAAATGAGTATTTACACAAGGGAAGATAAGTCTTCATATGTGTTTAGCTTTGCAGCAGCCTGGGGAAAAAAGAGAAGCATATTTTGCGCCAAACTAAAGACATCTTATTGTGTTTTTGTGGCAATCATCACCCATATTCCCCATCCTGACTGCTAATATAGGGCCTACATATCTTGGCAAGAAGAAAGAGAAGGCAGGGAAAGAAAATATGTGATATTTAGGCTCTATAAAAACAACAAGGTGCAGCAAGTTCCCTTTTCACTTCAATGGGACTGAAATTCATCAGGATTGTTATTCTAGTGTGTCACGTTCCTGAAGCTACCAACAAGACTAACCACATTTTTCCTTGGTTAGCCTAGCCATTCAGCACCTCCAATAGACCAGCAGGCACGTGAGCAAGTCAGGGAAACCACATGGTCACAAAGTCCAGTCCTTGTGAATCCATAACTGTTGTTTTGTTTAACATAGTTGTGAAGGCTGCATACCGCAGCCTCACAGTCCAGAGCACAGAAACCACCATCCTAGTCCTTCATTATAAATACCACAGTTATCAAATATAGCCAGCATAGTTCACAATAGACCACAAAATTATACTCACTGCAAAAGCTGGAGTGGTCCTCCATTTCCACTCACACCTGGTTTTGATCAGTGTATTTGCATGGAGCTTTGGCTACTTGAAGCCACGTACTGGAGATGATAATATACATGGCACACAATCCTGGAACAGGGTGCCGCAGAAGCAGCAGCCCAATGCACCAGCTCCGTGCTCCCCGCCTACTTTCCCACACTTGTAGCTTTGTGCTGAAACACAGAGAAATTTTTCCTCTCCTCATTCACATAAGTAAAGAGCAGGAATTCTGTATTTAAAGGTCCAAGGAAAACAAAGGTCATGGTAGCTAGTCAACTATCAAGGACAATATCATGCAGTTTATTATTAAAAAGCAAGCATCCAATTAACAAAGGACATGTTGCAGGCAGGGAAGGATTACTAAACAATAAGAAAGTTAAATAAGCCAGGCGCAGATGAGTCAACTCACTAAAATCTAATCACATTTGCTGCAAATATATTTCAACATCACTTTTGCACCTTTATATTGTTACAGATTCTTCACGAAGTTTCATTCAAAAAAGTTGCATCTTAGTTCTTATAAAATATGGATGTAACATACATGGCAGCAGGGGTGGTATGAGAAAAGAAGGAGGAAGAGGGAGGCAAAGCCCTCAGTTGTTTCTAAACAGAAGAAGGTATGTTGCAGTCTCCACTGCCAGCATCACGTTGGGATTAAACAGCAAGAGGAACTTCTATTGGAGTTCAATCCAGTTGGAAGCCAGTCACAAGCGGTGTTCCCCACGGCTCAGTATCGGGGCCAGACTTGTATAATATCTTTATCAATGATCTGGGTGAGGGGTTTGAGTGCACCCTCAGCAAGTTTGCAGATGACACCAAATTGGGCGGGAGTGTCNNAGGCTGCCCAGGCAGGTGGTGGAGTCCCCATCCCTGAAGGTATTCAAAAAACATGTAGATGTGGGACTTCGAGACATGGTTTAGTAGGCGTGGTGGTGTTGGGTTGACGCTTGGACTAGCTGATCTCAGAGGTCTTTTCGAACCTTAACGATTCTATGATTCTAGGTTTAGCAGTTGCTGACACAGGAGGAGCCCGAGTCCAAGGTGATAGAAATGTCAACATGGCCCCAGTCCTGCAAGCACCTTCTCTTGGCTGTTGACTATTCTGGGACTTCTAGACTCTGTCCTTCCAGGACACAGGTTCTTTTCCCACCTAATGTCCTGGTTGGCCTAGAGTTTTATGGGTGACCATAGGTCTTGCTGTGACTTGGTCACAAAAANCATGGGTTTTGCTGTCATGTTAAAAAAAAAAAAAAAAAAAAAAAAAAAAAATCTTTCTTACTTCTATTGTCAGTCAAATTCATCCACTGTTTATTTGTTCTTTTGAGTTGCCCAGGTCTTTGGCACTGCCATATGCTTGCATTCAGGAGAGGACAGCATTAGACATATCAGTTATCCCCAACACTATTTTAAAAGTTAGAAAATTAATAGTGCTTTCTCTCTTCTTACATATTTTGACACTTTCTAATTAAATCAAGGTAAAAATAAGTAAAAAGGAATTGAAACTACTGTAGGTGGTTTTCAAACTGTATGTTATTCTGCTGTTGCAAAAGCATCTGAAGTTAGATTATGAATAACATACATCACTGAATACACACACTGTACCCACGCAAGATTTTGTAAAAGGCGGCAATAAATTTCTCTTTTCCATCTTAATAAAAACTGTAATAGTGACATATAAGATTGCAGACAACTTTTTATACATATTATTATAATGTTGATGTTGGCTCCAAACAATACATAGCCATACCATTATGGTTGACTAGAGCATGGGGGTAGAGGGCAAATCACACCCCACTTTAACCGCTTGAAACAGCAGGATGACAAACAGATTTCCACCACACCACCCCAAAACTCCTTTGGGTGGAAAAGCAATAGAAGGCAAATACAAAAGCATATCTATAACAGAGGAGAGATGCTTTTCTAGGAAGCAGATTGAACAAGCACAGTCCTTATATACTTTTTAGTAAAATATATATGTATGCACCAACTTTGCAGCTGATGTTAAAAACATTAAAAAAATCCATAGTTTTGCACCTCATTTGACCATATTGAAAGGGAATAAGAACCCAGGCAATTACAATCATACTAACGTACAGGTGGGTTGAAACGATTACGAGAAGTACTAATTCTGCAAAATTAATTTTTCTTTGCATTTACTTGGAAATAGGTATTATCTTAATACCCACCATTAAAAAAATCATACCTTATGAATTTACTTTTAGTAATTTAATTCGTAGGTTTTAAGTGCTGCCTTTAAATATTTAAAATGAAATATTTGTCCAGATTTTATTATGAGAAAACCAAAACATTTTCTTCTTTAGAAAAACAATTTTTGCCAAGTTGGTTTGCCTCACTTAAATAGTATTAAAGCAATTCTTGTAAATAGTTTTTCTTGTCATCCTTGTAATATTGCTATGGTGTCCAAAACATAATGACATTTTGCACACTGAAGGATGGGGTTTTATTATACCTGATATAACATATGAATCCATAGATAAATCTGAAGACAGGGATTGAAATGGCTAAACTTAAACAAGCACCCATTTGCAGCTTCAGTTGGAGATTGACTACTTTCTTCTGAAATACTGTCAGATAAATCATTCTGAGCACTCAATGCTGTACATGACATGGCACATCAAATCCATGGAGATAGAAGTACTTTGCTTGTAGAACAGGAGCAGCTTAGAAATAGCCATGCATTTATAAGCTCCAAACCACTACTTTTGTTCTTAATGATGCTTAATCAGTAACTAACATTAAAAATCCCTACTGAGCTGTAAAAGGCTCCTAGCAATAGTAAAGGAGTAAATGTTTGCAGAAATGGTGTTTTACTCATCCACTCTTATGTATTTGCCTCATTTTAGAAAACCACAGTTAGTGATGACAGATTAGAGTTAGCATAGAGGTATTCAGGCAACTCGAACACATCAATCTTAACGTTCCATTCTCAGAACTCTCATCTGGCTCCAGCCTACACTCTGATGCACTTATATTTCTGGAAGGGGTTAAGCAGGTAGTTGAGACTTTTTCCGCACAAAGGGAAAGATTTGCTTGTCCATAACTGCTCAAACCTTGGCAGAGGTAAACAAGAAGCATAGAACCAAGCTGGGCCAGGATCCACGAAGCAGGTGATCCCCTTCCTTGCCAGGCTTTCTCAGCCTACGAAGCATTCTTTTTTTCTTATCATCTTTAATCCGTGTTCTTCAGAAAAGCCCCACCAATCCTCACTCTAAATCCCACCTATCTGGGAGAGAAGGGAGGGGCATCCTCTACCCCAGCAACACCATTAGTGGAGCACCTGACCAAGGAACAAAACATGGCTTTAAATTCCCTATCTCTACTGAAAGCAATAAGACATGAGAAGTAAATTCTACAGGTTTACAGGGCTCTCTAACGTCTTTCTTCACAGCAGAAACTCTGCTTGTGTGGAAAAATTACTTCCCAGGTCAGTGAGAAAGAAAGAGATCATAAGCCATCTTGTAGTCAATGTCAGAAAATTGGGTCCAGAGAGTCCAAATGTACCTGCATAACCTAAGAGTTACAGCATTTATTCAGGATAGGGACAACTAGCCAACCATACTTCGTATTTTACATTAAACTTGCCATCATTTAAATGGCTAATTGAACAATTCCACAAGCAAAACTGAGAGCTCTCCATCACAGAATACTTTTCCACTCCATAGCTTAAAGCATTCCTGCTGGAGATAATTAAGTAGGGTTCAAACCTTTCCATTAAAGAATGGACTGCAGCCTTAGTTTTCCAAAACCTAAGCAAATTTTCTAACCTCTAACTAGATTATTTTCCTTTCAAGAGCTTATTGTTCCAATAATGTTTTCTTTCTGAAAGGCTTATGAGGGGTACTAGCTACTGATGTGATGGATATGCTGCAGCCACGTTTTGTGGGAACAATTAGTTTGTTCTTTTGAAACAAGCATCTGTGGTTTGTGTCTTGGGAACAGAACTGAATTTAAACACAGCCCAGTATCCCATTAAGTATCTGATTAGCTGTACTTGCCAGATTATCACATTCACTGACACTGGATTTATTAAATTTGATGAAACCAAATAAAGGAGGGTGGAAAAGGAGTGCCAGGAAACAGTAAGTTTCAATGTTTTACAGTGCTTCTTCCTTAAGGGCAACTGGAGACTGCTGCAGTTTCAAAATTGCCATTTCAAAACTTTCTGGATCTTGGCCACAGAACATTCTTTTCAAAATTGCCATAGACATAGATCACTCGGATATGGGACACACAGAGACAAAACAAAAAGCCAGAGAGATACATAGCTGTACGCAAGCAGTTTCTGACTTTAGATACAGGTCACAAGCAGACTGTCTATAGGTGTAGCACTAATATTCTTTCTCTTCCAGCACACTTTAAACATAAAAACTACAAAACCACTATTCATAATCTATTGTGTTTCTTCCTACCCTTCTACACACCACAAATTCTCTTACTTTAAAGTATAATCTTACCCTTTGTGACAACGAAGATCACAGTTCAGCAGCCTGCTTCTTAAAACAAGAACATGTTATGGCTACCGGAACACAAAGGAGAAGAGGAATGCAAAGTTCAGACCTCTGTGCTAAGGCAAGCACGCTAAAATGCATGCTGAGGGCTCAGCTTGCAGAAATTGCATGAGCAGAAAGCACAAGTGTTTGCAATTGTTATCAGCTGAGGAGCAGCAGCAAAATGTAATTGCATCCAACAGCTGAGTAACTACTCCAGAACACCCACCTGCCTCTGTCCGGATGCCTTTAAAAGAGCAGGCCGCCAAAAAATATAGTACTGCAAAGAAGTGAGGGAGAGGATAGCATAGACAATGAGTTTCAACGCCTTTTCTTTCTAGATGAGTATATTAATAAGTATTAGGTCAGGTGGGCACCAGTTCTGGTACCACCTTTGTTTTAAAAAAAAGAAACCCAAACCAACAAAAAAAATGACACATGCCGCCCCCCTGCAGTGATATGAATCTTTTCATCAGAAACTTAGCCCTTTTGAGATGTTGTCAGGGCCTGCAGGCGCTCCCCATGTGCGTGTAACAGGTCAGCAGGATGGCCAGGAGCTGTGTAGCCAATGCCCAGTCTCCAGAGAAGATGAAGAGGCCAGCAGCTCCCGTCCCCCAGCCCAAGGCAGCCCAGCCCAGTATGGAAACAGACCTGCAGGGCCCTAAGGAACAGCGGGGAGGGGGGAGGGCAGGCAGGTGCTGCAAAGTCAAGTTTAGCTGCCACAGAAAGAGGATTTCTTTTTTTTTACTTTTTGATAAATACTTAGAACATCTTACATCCTTCTAAGGTCTCCTCTGGAGTGAGCCACAGGTAGAAAACTTGGTGTTACTTAATTTCTTTTTCCAGTTAGTATAGGTAAGGGGAAATATAAACTGCATAAAATAGGTATACAAACATTCTTAGCTGTCAGAGATGTGATGAGATATATCCATGACATTTTTTTACTACACAGACAATGAAATTATTTACATAATAGCTACACTTGTTTATGTCTTGCAAATCCTGAAAATATGTAACAAGCAAGTCTTAAAATAAGGATTGGGGAAGGGGGTTTTCTGTTTCGCAAATAAATTATTGACAGAAAGACAAATATTTCATATAATGCTGTTGCTTTACATTTTGTAAACTGTTTTGGCAAGCAGTATTACTATATCCCTTCTCCTTTTGCAGTTCATTTACATGTTCCTCATGTCTTTGTGTATAGCTACTAGGTATGCCTGTTTTAAGAGTTTAATGTAATCTTGAACCAAATGCCATTTACGTATTAGAAAATCCCAATGCCAAACTGCCAACTTTTCATTAAATTAGCGTATCTGTGGCTTAATATTCCTGTATGTAAAACTGAGATGAGGTTCAGATCCATTAACTCTTACACCATATGTTAATCAGTAATGGGAATGCAAATAGGTGGGTTTTCAGCTTAGAAGTGGTGGAATTAATAACTATTAGTTTCATAGGTGCTAAGAAGTGCAGAAGATGCGTATTTTTATGACAATTTTTTGGCATTGATTGATGGTTCAATTTTCTGTTTGAAAGATATAGTTGCTGAAATATAGTTAAAATGGCATTATTCTGCATTTTCCAACTTTGGTAAATTAACCCGCTTTGTTATTCTTATGAAAGCTGTAAGGACATACAGTTTTGCAAAGTGAAACATCTGATACAAGAAAATTTCTGCTTCATCAGGATAAAACAGTAAAGCAAAACAATCAAGCTGATTTTCAAGAAAAAAAAATTAGTTTGTATAAACATCAGTTGTACTGACTTAAAAGAGAACTGATGCGATGCAAGAAACAATTAAAAACCAGAATTCTTATTGAATACTATAACTGTATTTCACATCATTACTGTACGTTGCCAGAAAGAAAAAGCACATAGTTTGTGTTGTTTTTTTTGGCGTTTTATGTTTTTTGGTTTGTTTTTTTTTTTTTTCCCTTACAATCATTGCTATGATATTAAGAACATGGGAATCTTTTAACTTTTACTTCAGATTTTCAATTTTTTTTTAATCTTATTATAGCAATGAATTTCTGCTTAGCACAAATAAGCAGCAGGATTTCATTTTCATCACAGGATCTTGACCTTTTCTGGACTCTTGGTCAATAAGCCAAACTGGACATCCAGAAAACCGTGTGCAGAACACAGTTATGCATTTCTGAAACCCTCCCTCTATAATCAAGTAGAATAAACCCATTCAGCAGAGTAAGCAGCGTTCCTATTTTCAAAGATGATGGGGAAAAAATCTGGGTTCACTCAGCCACTGGAAATTCCTTCACCTTTTCAATATGCCAGTAAGCAAATCAAAAAAGACAACTGAAAGCCTTCTGAAAACAGTACAAAATCTTGCAGAACCAAAGAGAAGATATGAGTAGCCTGTAAGGCAAGGTGATGTCAGTGTGAAGCTTTATCAAGAAAAAATGCTGAGACCAACATATGATCCACAGCTTAGGGAGCACTATATTTTGAGGAAAACATGATTTTAAAACCTCTGCTGTCTTCATACCTCTCTGTGAGCCGTTGAAGGGAAAATGAATCTTGCTAGTTGGGGTCAGTCTGTAACACATGCCATCTCTGAATAAGAAGTGGATCAACACACAACATATGCCCACAGGTGGCTTTTCATCACATTCTCTGATGCAGGATCCAGTTATTAGTATTATTTTGTGCCTGTACACCTTGCCAACCAGTATTCTTAGCAAAAAGAAAGCAAATTTGTTTTGAAAGCAACCTTAAAACCATACTATTATCTCTCAGAATCACAGTTTGCTGAAAAATAGCATAAACAAATCAAATCTATTTCTTAGCTTTATAATTTTTCATTTTTAAGTTTGCATGAGGTTCCATTTAATTTCAGTCATCCAAATGTTAGGAAGTCAGGTAAATAGTTTCACTGTGGTTGCTCTTGCCGATAAAATGGTTGGGGTTTTTTTTGAATTGCATTTTATTTATCCTGGAAGAGAAAGCTTACACTTCTAAAATATGCATAGAAAACTATGCACCGTTCTTGAAAGCCACATGAGAAGCTTAGAGGCCTCTGAAAATGCTTAATTTGTTTCCTGAAGAAAAATAAAAATATTATTCATTGAAATATAGTTCACCACATGTCTTGTAGGAGCCAGAAAAAAGCATGAAGCAGCAGAAAAATATAAACTACAATTTATGTGTTGAGTCAAGAAAAAAAAGTAGTTGTTAAAAATAGAATGACTATTTACATGTGAAAGAGTGGCAATATCTTTCTTGCAGAGACGCGGTACTTCTCTAGAGAGTAAAATTGCTGGTGACGCAAATAAAGCCCATTTTGAGCAACAGACAGACAAACAGACCCCTGCAGGTTAGGGTAGCAGAGGTAGAAATGCAGCCTGCCATGGCGGCACAGGACACAGTGTGCCACACGGACCTTTCCACATTCACTCTTATCTATCCTCCGGCTCCCTGCTGGAGTCTGTAACATGGAAGGTCTAGTTACCTGGCTCCTGCTGGCTCCTGTCTCAGCACACATGCAACACACGCAATGGCACAGGCAGTGTGTGAGGAGAGGCCTATTTCTCTGAAGGGATCACGTTATACACTGAAGCGTGAAGTTCAGTTATCCAGCCACAGATTTTCTTTGCAAGCTACTTTGTATTAAAGAGGACAAAGAAGTAAACAGTGAAATATCCTCTGTGCTGCCATAAAAAATTGAACAAGTTTTTCTAAGAGGAAATCTGTTACCTGACCTATCTTGCACTGCACTTGATTAAAATCAGGCAATTTGGGGGCAGGTTCTTAGTTGTAATATGGCTGCTTTTTGCTACCCGGCACGGCTGCACTTCTGGCCAGTGACTGCAGTCAAGGAGAATTTTAAACAAAGCCTAAATCAGGGCAGTCCTCAGGTTGTTTTATGGCTTGTGGAAGGCAGCCCAGGCTTCAGGGGACCACACAGCTGCGGGAATACAGGAAGTGAAAAAATAGGCCACTGTTAAAAACTTGGTGATTCTGAGCTTGCATGAAAGTAACTGCAAACTGGCCTAACCTGGAACCATCTATCTTCACTTGAAGAATCCATTTGAAGAATCAAGGAATTTGAGGTGTCTTTGGAAGTAGGAAAGACCTTGACTCTTTCCTCCCAAGGAGCTTCATAGTGAGTAGCTCTGATGATGCGAGTAATATTATTTGAAACTTACAGTGATGCAAGTAAGAAAGCAATGGAGGCTGGCTTCCTGCCCCTTTTTATTTGCATTCCAGAAACCATTTTTGCACCATCTGTGATCCTGTTGCAATATCTATGTGGGAATAGATATTACCTTCAGACTTTACCGTAGATAAGACCACACATGGCAGAAGGCATGAAGAATGAGCTCCCTGGGGGCCTATTCCCAGATGTGTCTGAGTCTCCTCCTTTCATGGGTACCCAGCAGATCAGCTGCTGTAAGGATAGGTCCCCCAATTCTTGTTCCTCAAATAACTGGGGGCAGCAGGGATGCAGCCATTCTCCCTACTGAGAGAGGAACTGAAAGGGCGATTTTTATGGTCAGCCCTCTGTAATACATGAATATCCTTCCACACTCCCAGAAGAGAGATAAACTGGCTGTACCGCCACTTTGCACCAGACCAGAACAACACAATAAATCAGCAAGGCTTTGTAAGGGCTGGGGATGTGAACTGTCGTGCCTGGTTCAGTTGTTTTTCAGCAGCTTTAGATATAATATATAAAGAAAATACCTGCCTGAAGATGCATCTACAAAGCCAGCCAGTTCATTTCCCATGGGAAGCAGACACCTTTCACATCACCCTTCCTCCCCTCATGGTGCTTTGATTTCAACAGTATGCCAAAACATCAGACCTATCTATATTCAGGCACAGCTTTTGCATGGAAATCTTTGTATAGTGGGCAGCCTTCTGGCTTGTTTTTCATCACAAATCTTACAGGAGAAGAGCAGAGGTTTCAAAGACTTTTACAAGGAAGCCTCAGGGCTTGTTTGCCAGACTTCAATGGATATGTTTGGAACATGGTATATGGAGGTTGAACTGCCTGACTCCCATTAACATTAATAGAGTCAGGAGCCTAAATGCCTGCGCACCATTCTGATGACGTACCCACAGCATCTGGCAAGTAGGCTGCTGCCATTTCTAAGTCTTTTTGGATATGATGCTTCCCTCATCTGTATCAGGGTGAGAAAATAAAACAAGGAAGGACAGCCCAGTTTCCTCCAGCTGAGAGATTCTGCAAAGCACTGTAACTGTGGAGGTTTTGACTTATTTTAATAAAGAACCTTCCACTTGCATATAAACTTCCTTACATATAAGGTATTTAACAGCATTACAAAAACTAATTTTAAAAAAAACACATAGCAAACAGACAACAAACTGCTAGCAGCCTATTGGTTTAATATGAAGGAGTAGGCTAGTAGTTACACAGGATTCATGATTCCACCAAAATTCTAGGATATTTGGATTATATGTGTTCCTTGAAAATTATAGATAAAGGAGGTATTTTTCTAGGATCAAACATGAGCCTGGTGCACAGCCGAAACAAGTAGCTAATTTAAAATTTAACCTGTATTTAAAACAAAACAAAACAAGTTTTGATCCTTCATTCTCCGTTTATGAACACCTGCAGTTTATATCACACACATTTTCATTGGAAACAATCTGTTAAATCTGTAAAATTATTATAGCGTAGTCCCATAGTATGTCACACTGTGGCAGTACCTTTGATCTCAGCCCCTGGGAAACATTTTTTCATGTGGGCAGCAGCAGCAGCTGTAAATACAATGTTAATACTATTGGGGTATTAAATTTCCCTTTTATTTTGCTGGGTGAAGTCTGAGGGCTTATGCAGTACTACACTTCCCATATAACATGCTTTCAAGTTTCTGAAGTTTCAAGATAATCTAGTAAATGGACTGTCTTAGATACTTTTACAGTGGTGTTACAAGTGAAAAAAGGACCTCTCTGTTTCTTTCAAATATGAGAAAATATACTTTGGTGATAAATCTTAATCTCTCAATATCTTGATGTTCCCTCAGTTGCCTCACAATTCACAGCTTTTCTGCTTTAACCTGTCTAGAAACAACTTGTTGGCTAAATTATCCTGTTCCAACCTACAGACATCCCGTATGTTTGAGTTTTTCACATGTGTAGTCCCACTTTAATGAAAAAAAGTGTCTTTTAAAATTGTTATATTTGTCCCTGATGGTTGTCTCATCACAACACTAATATTCTAGATCATATACTGACTTTGCCATGCACAAACAGCACAAAATATCTGCCCTTAGCTTGCCGCTGTGTTATGTAGCCTATCAACTGCCAAACACCCATCCCAACTATATCTGAAGTCAATGGTATAAAGATTAGATAATGCTCTGAGCAGTGTAAAATGTAACTTCAGCTAGCCCTTATTCAGAGAGTTAGATTAATGTTACTCTAACCCCTACAATTTTATTCTGAGGTAGTTGCTTTGCAGTAATATCTTATTGGTTCAAGTTTTGTACAGGGAAAGTTGTTAAGATTAGGCACTTCTTTTATCTTCCATGTACTGAATGTACACCTTTAGTAAGAACATTTTTTCTTAAAAAGAAATGTTCTTTTCTTAAAAGAACATTAAAAAAAAAAAAAACCCACACAGAACACACATTCTGTTAAGCAAAAGTTTATATTTATACACATATCAGTAATTTAAGTGCCTTTCACATTTCAAGAACACTTATGTTAAAAGGTCTTAAGAAAAGTGATTCTACCAAATGCCATGCAAACACCATGAAGTGTCCAAATTGTCTTGATTTGGCCTCTCCTATCCACTGTTTTGCATTCTGAATGAGATACACAAGCCACAAGACCTGTTCTTCTTTGCATGCTCTGTACACACTGCTGTCAAATGTGCATAATGACATCCATTTTTGCTCATTTTCAAATACCGCTGTAATAGCCAGTTGTGTGCACACAAAGCTTTTTAAATGCATATGCTGGGTTCTGTGCCTTAGGGCAAATCTCATTTTATGCTCTTTGGTATCAGTATAGTTTGGGAATGCAAGGACTGAAGCCTAAATTCAGGGTCTAAATCCAGAAAAAGACGTAAAAGACCTGTTAGAGGGAGGGAGGAAGAGAGGCAAGCAGGCAAGTACATTTCCTACCAAGGCAGGCACATCCCTTTTCTCTTCAGCCTGTGAGTAGCATTAGGCATCCAGTTGAGATTTACAACAGCCAGGAGGCTAACGTTCATGAATTTTTTGTTAATCAGTCATCAGCTAAAGTTTTTAAATAACCACTAGCAAGGACTAGAAGTCAGCCGCCTTCTTTTCCCAGGCGAGAGCTCTAACTGCCCCAGGACACCAAAATAACATAACTGTTCTGGCTCAAATTCCATGCACACTCCTCCCCACTTCCCTCCATTTACTTATGGAAATAAGTACATACTCGTTTAAAACACAGAGCTGTTTCACAGAGGAAAGGCATATTAGAATAGATTTTAAGTGTAACATTGGGGTGAAAAGTGGACATAAACCACTTCTGCGAGGCAGAGATTGAACCCAGGCTGCCCACATCGCCTACTCATGCTGTAGGTAATATACATAGACATACTCATACTCGGCTGTTGGAGGAATGAATGAGGACTCCCATCACCTCCTTCTACTGCTGTACTTCATGCACAGCCTGCACCAGTAGTCATGTTAAGAGCATGCCAGCTGGATAGAGCCCCTCAGGTGAAACAGACTGAGGAATGCCTTGCTTATGAATCCAAATTAGGCTTAAATGTAAATTACGTCTGGGCCGCTCCACACTAAGCTAGTTCTGGGATGCCCAGGAAAAAAGAATGTAAAGCCTTCAGGAAATACTGCGGTTTTTACACGGACGGGTGGCTAAAGACAGCTGCAGGTTCAGTCTGCACTCCCTCCAACCCAGCTCCACCTAAGCCTGCTCCATTTGGGAAGCTGGACCGCCATGCCAGCCTGGTAAGATGCTGAGGGCTCAGAAAAAGGCATGACAAGTAAAGGATTCAGGAGGCTCCAAAGTTACATGGCCACTTAGGGGAGTTATAAAGGCTGCAGTCTGAAACACAGAGCCCCAAAGCAAGTATTAAGTATCTTTGTTCTTCCAGATTTGTCCTCTCTTGACCTTTTTGGTTTATTTATATGTTGGAAAATCCTGGTAAAAATAATTCAGAATTTTAGGGGGGGGGGGAATTTTATGTGAGTTTAAATAACTCAGACGAAAGAACTACACAATTACACTGCAAGAGATGGTGATGCATAAGAGAGCAACCTGTCAGAAGTGAGCAAAGAATGGAAAAGAAGGAGAAATACAGGCTTCTGCAATGAAGAGACAGACTAAAGTCTAAACAGACTCTCTCTAACAATTTACAGGAGAAGGCCTGAAACACTACAGAAGGCTCAGTGGAAGTATTTCATAGAATCATAGAATTATAGAATCTTTTAGGTTGGAAAAGGCCATTAAGATCATGAAGTCCAGCCGCTAACCTAGCACTGCCAAGTCCACCACTAAACCATGTCACCAAGCGCCACATCCACACCACGCCTACATGTCTTTTAAGTTGTGACTCAATCACTTCCCTGGGCAGCCTGGTCCAAGGCTTGACAACCCTTTTGGTGAAGAAATTTTTCCTAATNGGCATGTCTGTCCAAACCATGAGCAGCCAGTTTCTCCAGGAGAATGCTTTGGGAAATGGTGTCAAAGGCTTTACTGAAGTCTAGGTAGACAATATGCACAGCCTTTCCCTCATCCATTAAGTGGTTCACCTTGCCATAGAAGGAGATCAGGTTAATCAAGCAGGACCTGTGCCTGATCACCTGGTTGTCCTGTACATGCTGCATGATGACACTCAAGATGATCTGCTCCATAACTTTTTATGTGTACTTCACTGTGAAAACGGTCAGTCCCAACATTTGAAAAGCTTTCTAAGAAAGTAAAGGATAAGATTGGTAGTAGTGTTAAGGAAGAATGATAAAGTGATTCTCTACCTTAAAAAAGAAACAAACACACACATAAATACTTGTGTGTTAGGTAAATGGTAAATTGACATTTTTCTTTTGATACAATTCTTAAGCTGCCAGTGAGAGATTTTATGATTAGGGCCTTTCATATAAAGAAATTTTTACCTCAGACTGAGGATTTTTTAAATTGATATACATCTATTTCTCATGTAATTTTGCATTCCTTAATTTTGACATAATCAGTGCCAGGTTCAACATGCTATGCTCCCCCAATTGAAGTGTTTGGTTAGAAAAGAAAAGGCATTTCAGGTAGCAACATATATCACATGAAAAAAAAGAAAAGCTTTGAGAGGAAAACAGTGGTGCAAATGTAGAAAATACTCCCAAAAATGGAGAATAAGAGACATTTAAAAGAAAGCATGGCCAATGTTCAGAAATCCCTCTCTTGGGGATTTCACTGTGGCTTGCCGCAGCTGAATATTTGGGGTGACTGAAATCTGTGACTGGTGAGCTTGGACCTCTGAAGAGTGGGCAGCAGCACTTCTTGTGCTTCTCAGTTGTTTGTGGGATGCTACTGAACCTACACAACTCGGATATGCATGTACTGGCCCTTTTGGAGGTGGAGGGTTGGGGAGGGAAGAGGATATTTTCCAAGTTTTGAGTCACCTGCTCTAAAACAAGCACATTGCATGAGGGGCTCATGTTGAACGTATGACAGCCTCCAGTGACCCAAATCTATTTGTCTGCACTGAGAGAGCTGGCTCCTGGCCACTCGCTTCAGCCTGGCTCTGGGTCACAACTCCAAGTACCTTTAACTGTGGCAATGAAGAAAATTGTGTAAGGATGGAGATGCTTCCTGAAATCTAATAGGAACAGATTTCTGTGCATCCTTGACACGAAATCAGTTGGGGATGCCACCCATCAAGAAGTCAAGGAGGAGAGATGTCTCTGTATATCTTGGAAAACCCATCCTGCCTCTCATATGAAATATTCTAGGGCTCCCATCTGAAGAACTGCTCAGGTTATCTCCCAACCAAAACTTTCATTCTCCAACCTTTTCTGTTCTACACACCTACACGGTTTCACAGACTATGAGAGGAACAAAATAAATAGGTTTTAACATAAATCATTCTTAAAACAACTATGATCAATAAGAGGATGACGAATGTGTTATGGTAGTTTTAAAATGTGATAATGACACATTCTTTAAGTACCGTACTGCTGAGTATTTCTCAGTCTCGTTGCTATACTAGATAGAAAGAGAATAAACACTACACTATTTACTGTGTAGAAAACAACAAACTGCATTACATACAATGTGCAAAAACCTGAAATTATGTTTGTCAGAGTAAATATTTATAGATTTGTGACTTAAAAATATTGGAATATCATTTAGTAAAGAGTTTCTTCAGTAGTTCAAAAATATGGATTCTGGTCAAAAAGATATCTAGAAGTACTCTTTCCTTTCCCACAGCATCCTGGTATCTGAGTTGGAACATTATGGGTGGTGGGTCTGGATGGGTGGTCTACTAGATGGGTGAAAACCTGTCTGGGCCCTGAGGCCTAAAGGGTGGGTGGTTAATGGCTTGTGCTCTACCTGGAGGCTAGTTATGATTTTTTCAGGGGTTTACCATAGGACCTCCCTTGTCTAACATCTTTTTCAGTGACCTGGAGAAGAGGTCAGTGTTCACCTTCATTGAACTTTCAGATGACACCTAGCTGGCGCATACAGTCAATTCACTTGAAGGCATGGCTGCCATCCAGAAGCACCTGGGCAGGCTGGAGGAATGGGCTGACAGGAACCATAAGAAACAAAGCAAGCACAAATGGTTGTGCACCTTGAATGAATGAAACCCTTGTGCTGGTACAAGGCTGGGGACTGACTGGCTGTGGAGCAGAGAAGACCCTAGTGGACCATAAGTTAAAGATGAACACTCTCTGGCAGTAATGAAAGGTAGCAGTGCTTGGGGCTGTGTTATCAGGGACATACAAGGTGGCAAGGGAACTGTCTATTCACCTTACTTAGCACTTGTTAGACCATATCTAGGATACTGTGTCCAGTTTGGGGCTTCTTAAACAGAAAGGGAAGACATTGATAAACTGGAGCAAGTTCAGTGGAGGGCTGCCAAGATGGTTAGGGGCTGGAGCAGGTGTGCAGGTGTCCTGTGAGGAGAGGCTGAGGCTTGTTCAGCTGGGAGAAGGGATGGCTTCAGAGGGAACCAACAGCAGCCCCCCAGTGCCTATGGTAAGTTTAGCAAGAAGATAAAGCTGCAACAGTCCATGGCAGGAGGGTGAGATAAAACAGGCATAAATTGAAACAGGGGAGGTCCCACTGGAAATAGGAAAATACTTTTACTACGATGGCAGTCTAGCAGTGGAACAGGCTGCCCAAAGAGGCTGTGCAGTTTCCAGCCTTGGAGGCTTTCAAGACCCAACTGGATCAAGCCCTGAGCAGCCTGGGCTGACCTCAGGACTGACTCTGCTTTGAGCAGCAGATTGGACTAGAGAACTCCTGGGGCCATTTCCAACCTGAATTAATCTATGATTCATTACACATTTTAAGACCTTTCCTGGAGCTTTCTAATCACTACCTTCTTTAGCTTTCTTCTGCTTTAGCATGAACATCTTTTAAAATATTTCTAAAAGTACATCCCTCAAAATAACTATTCTATTCTAGGTAAGTACATTCATTATATATATATATATTTAAATTCTGAATACTGCAGCTTATTTTGAAGGCCTCTTCATAAAATAATGAAAGCAAAAGCAAGCTTTTTAAAATGAAATCTAGATGAGCTATGTAGGAAGGAATTAATGCCTAAGGATATTCTGTCATATTTAAATGTAGGAAAGTATAATTACAAGTGCTACAAGTAGAAAACAGAGCTTCTTAGATAGAGAAATTAAGACTTATTTAAGAAAAATAAAAGGAACTCCAGATGCCTGGGTGACTTAAGTTTCCTTCTTTTGTTACTATGGCTACAATAAAGAATTATCAAAGGAGAGAATTGGATTGGTACGGTATTAAAGATTTGGCATGCTAATTAGTATTCTCCTTTTATAGCCTCCGATAGCCACAAAATCCAGAGCCATTTCTTCTAAATCACTTAACTTGGAATACTTTTTACCATTGTTTGCAAGTAAATGCCAATTCTATTTCTTACATATTTGTCTGTATTTTTAAAAAAGACCTGTTTCAATTAACATATTTTTGAAGTCTAGACTTCACCATTTTTTAAACACTCCAGAGAGCTGTTTATTATCAGCTTTCTAGTGATAGCATTTTCTGTTGCACAAGTATATTATGCAGTATGTTTTCATTGACATATAACCATTTATGTGGTGCATCTACACTTTTGGCCACACAAAACTGTATGTGTATTTGAACATAAGCTTTCTCTTTTGAAAAAATAGCCCTTTTAAACTAAAACCCAGGTTTTATACCATTTTAATTACATATTTTTATCTTATTTTTCCCACATTATAAAAGTATCTTTAAAGCCAAGCTGTCTCTTGTGTGCCTGAAAAATGACACACTGTGGTTTTCATCTGAACACCTATATTCCTGTCTTGTTTTGTAACCCAAGTTTGCAAGATGTACATACACAAATAAAAACAAAAGCATGCAAAGCTGTTTACAAATTAAAACAAAAGAGAGAAAGAAATAAAATACTTTTCTTAGGCACAGTTATATATTCAGATGTCAAACTCATTAGTGAAAAAGAACACTAAAAGGAAAAATCAAGAGGTGAGTTATTTCTACGTGTTAGGCACTGAGCTAGGACCCAGATTTTCATTCATTCTTGGCTCTGTCACAGACTCGATAAGGGAAAAGCTATCTAATCTCCTTTCTGCCTGAGGCGGTAGTTCCTAAAGCTGATATGCCTGCTGGCCTCCTCAGCCCTGCCATCCTCCCTCTCTCAGCTCTGTCCCTGGCTGAGCCATTTCAGTATGAAAAGCCATATGAAAGGGTTTTGTTCTTCCCTCCCTGCTTTTCAGGTTAGTTTTCTATAGCTTGAAGGCACTGAAACGGCCCAAAGCAAGGCTGGACAAACATTAGAGCTAAAGAGAGGAATGCTGGTTTGCCAGTAGGCAAACATGCAGCCAGAGACAAACATGAACAGCAACGGCCCTAAGTGAGACTTAGTTACGCTGCTGGGACAGCAGCTTCAGTTTCTCTGCCTGTTACGTTGGCTTAGTGTTGGTTCCCTCTCTCTTTCCTCCTTACTTACCCTAATTTGTTACCTGTAGCTTTTAGGTTTTTTAACAGAGAGCCCTCTTAGGTTAGGCCTGAAAATATTTTTGGACACTTATTTGCTATACATAAAGACCAAATGCATAAAAGCACTAAAGGAATGATGTTAGAGGCAGCAAAAGGAGGCAACAAATGGATTTCTGCCAATAATGTGCTAAAATTAAAGGCTTCTGGGAATGTGTTTCAGCAGATGTGTAAGAGCATGACAAATATTTGAAAGCACCGGCGGACAGTTATACTCTCGCTCTTCATCATCACTATTAATAGAGATTTTTATAGATGCATTAACAGCACGCTCTGCAATAATAGGACCAAGCAAACCACAGGGGCTTCCTTGAAAACCTTATTGACCCAAAGACAGAACTAGGGGTCACCAATGCTTGGCCACATTTTCATCACAAAGTGATTTGTTTGCTGTTATGTCTGGTCTGGAAAGAATATTCTGCTCCAGAAATGGTAAATTGGACAAGTTTATCCAATCCATTCTGCTTACTATTTGAGCAGACAATAATAGTATTTGGCCGTGCCTAGGTGACATTAATATTTTTTCCAAAGCAAAAGGAACAAATGAGGATTTGAAAGGAAGAAGGGCCAAACTATCTTTGAATAAGTTAAGGGTTACAAAACTTTTGTACGGGAAAGAATTGGAAAAGATTTAAATCTGAACAAAACCTCACTGGTTCCCAAGAAATAATGGGACAGAAGGATACTCATATTTATCCTTTTGCAAACTGTCTAGGGACACTGGGCATCAGGTAGAACAGTGCTACTGATCATGTGGATCATGTGTGTTAGCAGAATGCTAGCTTTTTAACATGTGGTGGATAGGTGCAATTGCCTAGAAATCCCCCAACCTATGAGCATGGATGTCCACACGATGTGTGACCTGAGAATAGTTCTTAACAATGCCCATCCACTTTTCAGAGCTCCTTGAAATATCTGAACAGCAAGGGGGCACATCTCACTTATCTGCGTGGGTGGACAAGACAAAGATCTGTGTGAAAGACCAGACAGATAATGTTGGGAATCTTACAGTAAGCAACAGGAGCCAGATAAGCTCCCTCACAGCAGTGGTCCTAACAAATACAAACGTTGTGTATAAAAACATGTATACTGAGATAATTTTTTGAAGTAATCTTCTTCAAAAGCTTATACAGGCACTTCATGGACATAAGAGGTCTCACTGATTTTAGCATAACACACTCATGTATGTTAAGCTGAGCCCATCTGTAAGTCTTTGCAGAAGAAAGCTCTCGGCACATATGTGAAACGTGCTGGTGACAATGAGCTGCTGACAGTGAAGTTCTTTAAGAAACTCAGATCAGAACTGAGCATTAGAGGACTCACTGGGGAAAGGATTGGTGATCAAATGCCAACCTACCCAGCTGCTACCAACAGATGGGTAGCAGTCCTCGCACACCAAGCAGCTTTTACCATGCTACAGTGAGAACTGGGTGCAGGAAAGCGGACACAGGTAGCAAAAACATGGAAGCAAAGTGGCAGGGGAAGTTGCTATGAACTTTTGCATAAACGGCAAAAGACCTCATGTGAGATGTATTTTTCATTCCTTCACAATTCGCTGGTAACTAACAAACACAGAAAAAGCCAACACTTCGTACAAAAGACAGGTATTTGGCAACTACTGCTGTAGCGTCAATCACTTGGCATGCACACTGAAATATCAGAATAGAAGGACACAGAGTAGACAGCCTTGAAAATACATTCTTCCATTAATGGCTTCATGAAGCTGACAGAGCTGCAAGGATTCTGCAGTATAATGAGATTCACCAAAACCCATATGTAATCCTTACAAGGAACTTAAAATTGACCTGGAAAGTTTGGTGTCAGTGGCTACCTTGAATATCCTCCACCTCAGGATAAGAAGCTACAGAATCTTTGAATAAAACCACTAAATATATTAGTAAATCACTAGAACTGTGATCTTCAGGGAAACTATACAACAAACCAAGGTGGATTTGTTGTTGTTAGCACCATTATCGATACTCTTTTGTGCAGGGAACAAAGCAAAGCCTCTGTAAGAGGACAGTGGCAGATCTAGACCTGACCATTTTTAGAAAATGTCACATAGCCTTCTTTGAAAAAGCCTTGCCAACATCAGTGACACTCACAATCAAGTACTACATTTATTACCACCATGTGACAAACCTGTCTCCCTGCCCTATGAAAACAAAGTGAAAAATAACAAGTAGAGTTCTGGAACTGTCATGAGTATTTGAATTATTTTAAGGTCCATGTAAGATTTTCCTATTCATTTTGTGTGCCAGATGTTTGTCCCAGGTGTTACAGGGACAAACTACAATAAAAAACTCAACAGTCACAGAAAAACAAAATAACAATACCACCACCACCCCCCAACAAAAATAATTCTAATAATTCTCAGTGTAGTAAATAGATGTAAAAACACAAGGATTTTACAACTCAGACGATGACACATCACATCTTAAAGGGATGTGAATAACTGTTACTTCAACAATCAAACATTCAGTCTTAATTTGATGCTATTGTTGGGCATGAAATGGCACACAAGCACAAACATGATAATTGTTATGTGGCACTAACTACTTATATCACATACTGATGTCTCTAGAACAGAAATTCAAGAAACTGTGGAACAGATTCTGTGCTTGCCATCCAATTTCCTCAAGCCCATGTAAATCTGTAAATAGAACTGTGGAGGAAGTATTTGCATCTAATACCTGCTGTCTGTGGTTATGAAGGAGTCAGATATTCTATTAAGTCTGGCGTTGGTGGGATTTTTAACGTCTGGGTTGCATACTGAAATACTGCAGTCAGAAGAAATCAGCTGTCTCTGGTATAATGACTTTGATAGGAAAAAGGCATGGGCATTGGCATGGCACTGATGTATCATGTCGGCACAGCAGAATCTAATCATAACTCAGAATGGTTAAAGCATTTTTCACTCCTGAAGCTAGAAGCTCTTATAATTAGGTTTTTCTCTTCTCTGAATGTAATTTCTCCTAAGGAATGTCACAAATAAGTGTGAGAAGAAAGGAAAAAATCCATCATAAATTCTTATAAAATTCTTGTTCACAAATAGAGTTTTCAGATCAAATTCTATAGTAATTCCAATCTCCTCACAACATAATTGAATGAGTATTGACTCATTTTAGAAAAAAAATATTTCCTCCATTTCTCTTAAGATTTGTCCCATATCTTATTTCTGAGTAACTTTTCCATTTAAAATAGAGAAAAGCATATTAAATATATTAATAGGTAAATAAATGTTAAATGTAAATAAATCAAATATAAATACTAAAACCTTTATTTCACGATCACAATAACAGCATACATTATGTGCCTGATTTTCAGTACTGGCCTATTTTGATTCCTCACAAAAGGTATTTCACTTATTTCTACATAAGATTATGACTGATAAAAACTTCTGCAAACCATATTCATATGTGTTCACTGATCATATCAATTATTCAAATATAATATACATGTATAAAATTTGTCCTATATATTTTACTGTCATTTAAGCTTTCTCTCAGTTGCCTTAAGGTATCAATCAATCTCCCCTGTCCCTCTAAACTCATGATTTTCTCTTCAAAAAAGGCAAACAAGTAAATAGAAAGAGAAGCTGACATATGCGTTATTCAGTCAGCTTCCTGCGTTATTTTTTCCTTTAAGTGGTTCACTGAAATATGCATCACGGTGCACATCAAGGTTATAGCACCTAGCTAAAGAAAAAACATTTCTTAAGAACTACTATTTCTTTCCCAGACTTTCCACTGAGACCTTTCTGAAATAGTTTGCATTTCTAGATTTTATCTTTTTAGTCTGATTACCTATAAATTTCCTAAAATATAGGCAGATGAGCAATCAGTCTTAAGAAATCTGACAGTATAACATTCAGATGCAAAAATGACATAATACATCAATGACTCAGTCTCCGAAGAGGCCTGGTCTTAAGTATCGTTAAGGGTACCATTATAATATCTCTGTATTCATTAATAAACTGAATACGTTGATTGAAAATACTATGTAACCTTCATGTTTTAGCACATGTTATACCAAGAATCTACGTATTTAAGTACTGTTGCCTGAAATTTCAGGACTTCAATATTAGCAATTGATAAAAAAGGAACATGCAGAAATGTCCATGGAAAGATACTTGCTGGATGTTCTGCTGGTTATTATTCTTTACAGTGCAATCACGTCATACATATTACTTATGGTGTACTTTCAATGTTCAGTTAATGTGTCTGCACACGTAAATGGGCAAAGGATGTGTATTATGGAATGGTGAAAGGAATGCTGTGTTTGCCAAGTCGAACAAATGTGAGTGCTATTCAGTGAGCTAAAGATGGCCCACATGTACAGCTCACAAATTGTCAGCTGTCTGTCCCTAATTAAATTCAGCCAACTCTCACAGCTTGGAAACGAAGGCTTGAACAGCTCCAGTATCAGGCCAGTCATCTAAACATCTAGTCCCTCTTCTCTCTTCTTGTATCCTAAATGTAAAAGAGTGTTATTTATAGCCCAGTACTCCCTGAGTCATTTCTTGGAATAACTGCTAAAAAGGAAACTCTGGGAATTAAAAGCAACAGGAAGGACACTTCACCCATCTCCCCTCTTTGTACAAATTTAACCCTCCCACTTGTTTAACAGCCATAAAAAGCAGAATTCCCACTAAAAAGGGAAGCTTGCCATGGACTTCCTTAGGAAAACAACTTGTTGCACCGTTACGCAGTGTTGCTCTTAGCATCAATACCCTCCCTTTGTCTTCTGACAGGGTTGTCACCACAGCCACAACATATTTTTAGGTCCATTAAAGTGCATCCAAACTGTTCCTCTGTCCTAATATCATGCCTTGTCCACCCGATCCACCTCATTCCAGGTGGATGCTTTGGTTACTTCAAGGACACACAATACTTACAGAAGAAGAGTTAGAGCTAGAGTGTTTGTAGAGTAAACAAACGCATAATTTTTTAACAGAAAATTCATATATAACTATATAACCATACAATAACAATAAAACCTGTCGACCTCGATCTTCCTGCTCGTATTTGTGAGATGCCTGAGGGTTTTTTTCATATTTTCTGTGAGGATTCAGGCTTTCTATTCCTTACAGTAAAGCTTATCTTGTCTACTCAGGTCTGGCAACAGAAAAGAACCTACAGAAAAATATGGGAGAATCAAATTATTCAGTTCAGCCTCTTTCCTGTAATGCCAAGTCAAAGACATGTTAATGAATGTCTTCTGTGATTTTCTGCAACTGCTTTCAGACAAGATAAGAGACAGTTACTTTTAGCAAGTGACGATTCGAAACACAAAGGGTTAAAGCTGTACACAGGGCTAAAATGTAGGAGTTGCTTTTACACATGGTGAAATTCTTTGAGGGCAAAAATGCATATAAACCCTTCAAGAAAGTGGAACACCATGATTTACACAAGAAAGAGGGCTCACAAATTACACCTATTGGAATCAGAAAATAGTAAAATATTAGAAATATGGCTCAGACCTCACACATTTGTGAGACAGATCATAAGGTGCCATTCAGAGAAGGCTTTTGTATCTTTTTTTCCAAAAACCCTAACAATAGGATTATATGGAATTGGTTTTCTTTTCCAAAACATAGACAACTTCAAACAAATCAAGTTATATCGAAGTGCCACCCTTAATTTGATTTAAAGTCAATAGATTTTAGCACATGCCTAAGATTTCAAAGCTTCCAGAGACTTAAATGACAAATCTGTGCAGCACCATACAGATTTACTAGCGGAGGCTTGGATGCAATATAACCAAGGGAGCACTGTCTTGTTTCTGAGCCAACCAGTTGAGAGATGGCACACATTACCTCTCATGTAGCACCATGCAAATGTGCGCAAACTACATCTCCCATCAGCTACAGCGTCTTCTCACAGCTTTCCCTAGCACTTTCATTTCCAGGTGTAAAGTGGCTTGACGGGACCAGCTCAAAACTTTCTGCCCCTGCTGACTCAGGCATGTCCTTAGGCTTTTGACGCACTAAAGACTGACGTGTACAAAAGCATTTGGGTTGCTAAATGCGTGGACTCGACAGAATTTCGGTACCTAATTGCAAAAGAGCAATCCACACAAAAAAAAAAAACCTTGCCTCCTGCTTGGGCAGGGGAGAGCCTGGAGAACCTGAATTTTCCAGCATCCCCACTGGGTGCAAAGACCCTAGGCTCAGCCTACTGAGCAGTCCGTGGGTCACACACAGTGGCAGAGCCTCACAGGTTCCTCTCGCCCAGGCCGCACCAGACTCACAAACAGGGGCTCTGGCTCCTCTGCTCTTCAGAAGGCTCAGCCTAGCAGGGCTGTGAGGTGCACAGCCTGCTCTGAGGCAAGAGAGTGATTTCACAAAAGGCTAAAAGCAAAGGTCCAAATCTAGGACTCCCGTCTTCCCAGCTAAATGTCACCAGCATTGCTCTTGTGTTTAGTGTTACCCTGTAGCCCATGAGTTTTTTCTTTAATTGAATGGGAATATAGATTGAGCTGAAACAGCTGTGTTACTTCACCCTGCTCTTGCCATTAGCCTGGGGATTTAGGGCAGCATCAGAGAAGCAGGTAGATAAGGAAGCTGGAGCCATTCACGTTTAGGAAGGCGTGGGATCTAGGCTCTTACGATTTGGTTGAATGACCTGCCTTTAGTCAAAAATAATATAGCCATAGCAGCATGGCCCTGTTCCTAGTTAATAAGCCCTACTTCTGGCCATATAAGCTCAGTTGTAGAGCCACATTAATGTAGTTATACTATTTTGAGACCAAAACCAATGACTGCGCTGACATATGGCCAGTTAGGCTCTAAATCAGAGCTAACTGGCCCTTTTCCACCATGCCCCAGGGTGGATAGCATTAAGTAACTAACACTGGGGACCTGATGCTGAATCCTTTTGTGGATGTGGCCTTATGTAACTTCTAAAAGTGGTCTGGTTCACTTCAGTCTTTGAAATTTACCTTTCATCAGCGTTCTAGTACAAATGTGAGCCTCATCTGTCAAACAAGAGACAAAAAATATGTGACTGGTACCATATTAACTTAGTAGACTCACTTGAATATTCTTGAAATTTCTACTTTTCTTGAAAATTACTGAAATCACCTAGAGAATTTCTTTATATATGTCTGTTTGACAATGAGTTCAAGGCAAAAGAAGGAAGGACGGGGGGAAGAATGTCTCCTGAGAAAAGATTCCTGGAAACAAAAATAACACTCTCAAAACATATGCCACTTTTAAGAAGCAATTACTGTGAGGAGTTTGTGTGATAGTCTAGTTATTCTTTATTTCATTTGCTTTCCAAAGACTTCATAGTCTATAAAAGGACTGGAAATTCCTATAATGAATACTATAATGGAATTTATTATGCCAGCAGAATTAAGCTTGTGTCAACACTTCATTATAAAATCTTGTTTTTAAGAGTTCATAACTTGCCTCTATAAATATTGCATGCCCCACTTTATTTCTGAAGAAGTCAAAATATTATTTACTCACAGCATAACATTGTTGCAGTGATATTACTGATTTTAAATGAACAAAGGTCTCGATTAACAAAGATGAAAGAGGGAAAATAACCTTACTGCTTTATCACTAAACTGTTTATTTCTGCAACAGTGTGTTTGAATTGTAAAACATATAACATTCGTTTGAGGGTTTTTTTGTTTGTTTTATTTTCTTTCATAATTTAACGGACCACCACTCAGATTCTTTCTGTGGAAGAAAACTAGTTTGGTTTTTTGCTGGTTTTCCTCCCCACCCCTCAACCATGCCTGTTACAAAATTGTTTTGGTCCCAATTTGAAAAATGAGACTCTACAATTAGTGTGGGGGATGAAGGAGAAAACAGACCTCATGCGTGTGCAGAAGCAGATTAAATGGCATAAATGATGTGAGAGCGGATGTACCGTCCTTTCTCTGTTCTACCTTATGTGCCTTCTATTCACTGCAACAACAACAAATCTGATGTTGCACAGGAACAAAGCAGTGTTCAAAGCTTTTGAGTTAATACTTGCTGGATTTATGGATTTACTTCAGAAATGTTAACTTTGAAAGGAGAGAAGAAACCATGTGCTGTAAAAGCTATAAAGCCCATGGTAATTAGACTGGGGGTAGGGAGCCACTTTCCTGTTGTCGCTGAGTGTAAGTGTAAAATATACAGCACTGAAGGCTTCTATGTTTGCGACATTACTTTCCGTGTACTTTGCACTCTTTACCACTCATTCTTTTGTTAATATTTATATGCTTTTTGTTTTCCTGAAACTGCCAACACGATAGGAATGACAGAATAGCAAATTAATAAAAATACTGAATGCACAATGTACATTATTCACAAGTACATACGGTAGGGAAGACAGAGCTAATTTCATGTTAAAGGTAACAGCTGAAACAGGCACACATGCAACCAGGGATGTTTTAACTTTAAATGAACAAAATTTGGCCTATGAATGCACAAATAATGAAATGCACATATACATATAGAGAAGTATCAATTTTCATTTTGAAACATCAGTACTAGATCCCAGAAATTTTCAATAAGCCAGTGCCAATCTGGAGTTGCATTACTAATTTCATCTTATATTTAAACTCAGTGTAGTTTTAGGCCTTTTTTGAATTACACCAATTCAGATAATCAGCTTCAAATTTTATACCCTTACTGATAAGTTTTTACATTTGTAGCTGCCCAAAGGAGTATAAAACAGGCATTCTTGCAATCTGAGGAGTGAGGAAGAAGAAAAAGATATTCAGAAAAAACATTTGGGTATTATAAAATGTTTTAGGTTAGAAAGAAGCATTTGTCATGTCTATAAAGCAGACTAAGAAGTATAAAATTATCCTAGTTACTTCAGAAACAGTCCTTAAATACAGAAATAAATACCGTTAGTAAATTCAGCCAAAAATTAAAATGTCTGCTAGTGAAACACATGCTAGAGAAACATGGAAGTCTAATACATTAAAGAAGTGGTAAAGTGGAGGAAAGACACCTCACCTGGCTTCTTTCAGGATTATGAGCAATGACCAGATGAGAAAAACGACTCATTTCAATCCCATTAACCCTCACATGTCCAAATAATCCATAGACAGTAAAATGATTTCCTTATTATCCTTCCAGCTACAGGTGGCAAGAAACAACAGCAAGGAAGACACAACCACTGAAAGAACAATTATTCCTGAAGTCCTGGCTTTTCAGGGCATACATGCCGTAAAACCCAATCATTGCTGGGCTATATTGTCTCTGAAGTAGTGGAGACACAAGCAAAAATGCAAATTGTGGAATCCATTGTAATCTTTAAATGGCACAACACTAGTCTTGCTGATTTGGGAAGGAAGTTGCACTAATGAAGATGTCTTAAAAAAAAACCAAAAAACTGAAACAACAAAGTCTTACCTTTCTGTTTTAATGCATGCCGAGGTTACTGTGTGAAAGCAGAAGGTTTAACATTATGAATGCTGCATGCATCATCCCAGCACTTTGTGGAATAATTACCTGGGTGAACCACAGTCCTCCCCTTATGTGGCAATGCAATCACATGCCAAAAACTTCCGCAATTCCGTTTCGTTTTCATTCCGTATATGCCTCGGTTCATCTACGTGGTAGTATTCCAAACCATCTTATAACAAATAAAGCTGTATTTAAAATTTTAAAAAAATACTAAAAAATTTTAAATGTTCCGTATTCAGAATTCAAAGTACTTTTTAAAAAGAAGGTACCATCACCTACATCCAATAGGGTAAATTAAGAAAGAGAGACTGATTTGCTCAGCATTACATTAGCATCAGTGGCAGCACCAGGAACATAACACTGATTTCCAGTCCAATAGGTTACCAACTTGAAGGAAGAGGAGGAGGAGATGATGTTATTATGTTAAATCTGGAAGCACAGTCTTTGCTTATAATAGCATAGAATCTGTTGTTCAGAATCGCAGTCTCCATTTCCCTGTTTTCTTCTACTGCATGAAATCCTTAGTGTTCTGGCCTGAAAAAAAGGAGGAGAAGCTTTCCCATGTAAACTGAAAGTGGAATTCATTACTATGTAATCCATTTATCTGTCAGTTTGTTAAAGGTGTTTCTGGAATATCACAAGGTACAAAATGTGCACACATTTTAGTTTAGAATATGCCTCTATCATCAAAGAAAATTTGATTTTAAAATCGCTTGGAGCTCATAATAATCTAACTGCAACCTTGGCAGAGAGTACATCAAGCAAAGATCAGTATTAATTTGGACAATTCCTCCTTTTTCATGCTAGTAAGAAAATATTACTATTAAAAGAATCTCTTTGAAACAAATATTCATACTAGTAGTCTTCCATCTTTTGTTCACACACATTTGTGAAGAAGCTATACAGGTGTATCATGATGTAAACACTGTGTGATCAGCTGTACACAATTTGTATGTTCAGGTATTTAGATGCATTCCTGCTTCAAAAGTGGCCTCCTGCTCTGAACACTGTGCAGGCATATCCATAGAAGACCATGTGGGAAACTGAGCAGGTGACAGATTATTTGATGGGATCCCATCCACTTCTTAAAAATAGAAGAAAATCAGTCGATCTTGATATCTGAACATCAGGGCAAAGGTCAATATAAAGGGACAGCAAAAGCATTAAAAATGGAGATAAGAGGTCTCCAGCCCAGCTCTCCCAGGCTGAAGGAGCACACGGTAACAGGACTAAAATTTCTCTTTGCTTCAGTAGTCTCTTGCACCAGAGGTGAAGAGGTGCACAGGTCAGGCAGCACTGTGCAACACACAGCCCTTCCCTCAGTGGTCCCCAGTGTGCCTTTGTGCCTACCCAGCAGTAAAGAGGATCTGTTTGTGTTTGCTATTGGGTGAATGAATCCATATTTATATGGCTGATTCAACAAAAGTGACTGCCAACTTACCTGGAAATGGTCTTAAGTTCTCTTTTAGGTCTCCTAAAAGGACAAAAGGTATAGGGGGGAAAAAAAATAAATTAATCAAATGCCAAAAAGTTTTCCAACTTTAGGTAAAAAGCTCAATATTCCACAATGAATAAAAAAATAGTTTTAAAGATCTCTTGCAGAATTAATGTATCACATTATTTTCCTGGTGTTCCCACATGAAGCAATTTACTTCACCTATGGAACGCTCAGGAACTGTACTTCACAGTATGTACCTCTGGTAAACAGCTTTGCTGGAGCTCCAATAAAAGGAAAAAGTTTAAAACAGTAGATAATTAAATATAATGCCTCTGATTACTGAACATACTACACCCACAGTAAAAATGAAATCAAGCACAACAGGCTAAGGGAACACCAAGGAACTTAACACAGCAAACAGAAGACTAAACTTTCAAAGTAAAGATATTCTTGATTGCACAGTGGGAGAAGATTGCTAAGAGATGTACCCAAGCTAGGTTTTTAAAAAAAAAATAATTTCCACTTGCTAAACTTGAATCTCAAAGTCTTCATGTCACATAAATGGCAATTGCAGCAGCTCACTCCAGCTTCAGAGGTTTAGGATTTGCTGAATTAAATAGTAAGAGACGAGCTGAAGACAACATGCTTCAAGAATAAGGAAATAGCCAATCTATTCAAACATTTCTTTGTTTAAAGCTAAATATTGGCCAGTTTCTCAAGTCACAGTAAACATATATCACAGGCCTGATCCTAAGTTTTTATGCATATTGTATCTTTTAAGCAAATTCTCAGCCTCTTGAAGTCTTCCTCAACCAGCTCTTGTCATTACACTCTTGAATGGCTTTTCAGAAAACAGCAGACAGCCTCTCCAAATCCCTGCTCCACCTTGCAATGTTTTCCTCTATGCTTTGCAGATAATAGGCAAAACACAACATGAAATGGGAACAGTTGGAGTATTTGGTTCATTGAATTTAAACACAACGCATGTGTCCTTTTAATCTATTAAATGCACATTCCACAGTCAGCTTGAATCTGCTACAAAAGCTGTTCATTTTTTCCTTGCCGCAGTTCAGGTACCCAGTATAGAGCTTTCCAAGCCAAGGAAACAATGCATTGGCCAGGCCTCCAAGAATTACAGCTTACCCCCTCCAAAGTAAATCTGCTCGCATAGGACAAAATGTTGCTGCTCAGAGACCATGAAAGCTTTATGCCTACAAACATCATGACTCTTCTCTATCTCCTTCTCCATAGCAGTATCAGTGATAAAACCCATGGATCAAACAATGTTGCTATAACTATAGAAAAGTTCACTTTTCAATTTACTTGGTCAAAAGCCAGGTGCAGCAACCAAAAATCAAACAATAAATTTTGTCTATAATCCCACTGTATAATCCCAAAGTCAGAAGCTTGTGTAGTCTGACAAGATTAAGTATTTTCAAGTATTCAGATGGTAGTAACTCTCACTTCTGTATTTCTTGAAGATGGAAATAACCATCCACTGCTTCACGGATGGGGTGGCACTGCCAGGCTGCAGCCTTCCCCTCCACAGTCTTTCTCCACATACCAAACTCACTAACTGATGTCTCCGAGCTACAAACTTTGCCATTCAACTCCAAAAGCGGTTGTCTTCCTGACAGGTCTCTGAACATTTTTGCCCCCACAAGAAGCACATCACATCTTAGTCCCACCAAAGCCGCCCTTCAAGAGTTCAGTCCCTCCATATCCAAGCTTGCAATTGCCAAAAGCGGGCAGTGGTTGACAGGTGCTCTCTGCATTGCCCACTCTTCCTTCTGCACTCTTTATACTGCCTTTGAAAATAATAAGGTTTTGGCAACTGAGCAAATTACCAATGGACAAATTAATACCCATCAGCTGAGTTATAATGGACCCTTGTAGCTAGCACTGATGCAAAATGAAATGCACTAGCTTGAGCCACCGTTACAGCTGAGGCCTGCCACTGCCACTCAGACCAATGATGTACTCTTTCTGGTAGCAGGATGGCAAAGACAGTAAAACATACAATGAAAAGAAGAAAAGGACAGGAAATTATTCTGACACAACCTTCTACTTCTTTTATGCCTTGACAAAGTAATGACAATCAGAGAGAAGTATGGGAGCTGAGTTTCCTTCTACAGCCTGAGAGAAGCCATACCTCACAACACATCCAAAAAAACATGGCACAAGATGGCACATTTGGTACCCAGGTGGGAACTCACAGCAGATCTCTCACAGCACAGTGTATTCTCTGCCAAGATCCTCTCTGTCCCTGAGGGCTTACCAGGGCAAAGCCAGCCAGGCCAGTCAGGAGTGCTCCTGCCTTGGTTGCCTTTGTGAAGTCTTTTACATAGGCGCAGGTGAGCCCCCTTCAGCCTGCCAGAGTCAAGGTGCCCATTAACAGGCAGGTCTCTGCCATGCTGGTTTTTTGCATCTTACACTGCCAGGCAGACTCAGAGCCGTGTACAACTCAGCTCATCCGACTGCAGTTGAGAGGCACACACTAGCCCTTCAGAGCTCCTCAAACAACGCATGCCACCAGTCCCCAAGCAAGGCTATCTTCCTCTGTAAACACCACCTTTCGCCTTGCGCTCAGTTGCTTCGGTCTTCCCGCACCCGGAGATATGTACCTGCCCTTGTTTTCCTTTTGCTTAAAGGGGAGATTTTCAAATATAAAATAAATAAGATACATAAAGTCAGACTCTACAGCCCACTGGCTCCCAAGAGGTGCTAGGTGCTTACCTTAAATTTGTGTCCATGAAAAAGGTTCCTCTGGCTCTTCCATTTTTCATCTGTAGAGATCCTGAGCTTTTGTATTTGCACGGACTAACTGCTCTTCTCTGCTTACTAAGTCTATTGCTTAACTACACTGATGCTGATCTGAAACATCCAAAAAGACTGTTTCTACTTTCTGGGGCCCATTAGCACAGCTTGAAGGCAGGGAGAAAACGCATAGGCTCAGGCAGTCCAGATTCACTGCTTGTATTGCAGAAAAGTGAATAAAGCTAAATATTAGATTATAGGATCCTTATTTTAATCTTCTTACATTTTCCTATGAGAGAGAAGGAAATTTAAGTTTTAAGAGACAAAATAATCCTAGCTGAGGAATGGGAGTCCCCCTTCTGCCAATTGGGAATGATTTCTCTAGCCTTTTTCCTGAAACTTAAAAATAAATCTGTGCCTGGCCTCTTCTCTTGCATTTAAATACAAGTGCTTTCATGACCTCACTGCTTAAAACTGTCCCACGGGTCACAGAGAAGAAATTTTTCACTGCAGCCATCACTCAGAGCAAACTTCAAGGAGACTACGAGGGCAGCCAAAATTCTAAAATCCGTTAAGACTGCTTAAAATAGTTGAAAACTAAGCTACCATATTTAAGGCATCAATTTTACCCCACCACACAAAGAGGTTTGACATGATTGAGTGTTGTTAGTATAGCAGCGATATGTTAATGCAGGTACTTTATAGAGTAAATTGTTTATATAGAGGATCTCGTTCTCTGCTTTTACACTGGAAAGAATGCTGCCCTTACTGATTTAAATGCCACCCTGGAGCATGGGTAAGGGGAACTGCAGCACTGCTTAAATAAATACTCTATTTGTTGTTTCACATTCCCATGGGGCAAAAAGAATTTATAAGTGTCGGGATAGCTTAACTAGCTCTTCATTCCTTTCTTTTCCAGGAAGAGACTAGGATGATGTAATTTGCCTAACAAAGACAGGTCAGACTTTGAAGAATTGGATCCTTTCTACAGTTGACTCCCAGGGGTACTGGTCCCCAACCCTGCATCCTGTGGGTATTTACATACTGGCCAGTCTGTGAGCTGGTGGTTATCGTCGTTCTGTGTGGCACCATTCTGGCATTGCTGCCTCTATGGACAACATGCCATAAAATTGCTCTGATGTCATTTCCTAAATGACTAGCAACTCCTGGTCTCTATTTGCACTTCTGAGGTACTTTTTGTCAGGGCAAAGTACCGTTAACAAGTTTCAGAGGAAAATGACTACGTTCTTATGCGCTGTGTAAAGCAAAACTGAAATACAGAAGGACTATTAGGTAAGGTATTTGGTAAAAGTTCAAAGGCTATCAGCTATACAAGAAACTTGATCTTACTTGAAAAATAAAGGTGTGATTTCACACAGGATATTGGCCTAGATATAGGCCTTTTACTATCACATAACATGATTATTTCACATCCTTATCTTCAGTCTTTAACTTGAAAGCAATGATTAACAAAGCAGATATAAACCCTTAGAAGCCTATTCTGGGAGAAACTGAAGTAAAAGAATTTGTCATCTATCAGATCATAAACATTATGAGGCAATTCAACACTTAGGTATATCCTTTATGGCATAAGGAAATACTTGACTCCATGCTTATTAATTCTTAGTTCTACGATGATTTGAGTATCTCGGTGCTGGGATGTAGATTTAATGTTGGTAGAAATTGAATGTATGCTAATCATAGAATGGCTGAGGTTGGAAGTGACCTCTGGAAATCTTCTGGTCCAATCCCTCTGCTCAAGCTGGGCCACCTAAACGAGTTGTCCAGGGCCATGTCCAGACAGCTTTTGAATATCTACAAGGAGGGAGACTCCACAATCTCTCTGGACAACCTATTCCAGTGCCCAGTCACTGCCACAGTGTTTCCTTGTGTTCAGAGGCAACATCCTGCTTTTCAGTTTGTGCCCATTGCCTCTGGTCCTGTCACTGGGCACCGCTGAAGAGAGTCTGGTTCCATCCTCTTTGCACCCTCCCTTAAGGTATTTGTACACGAGTGAGATCCTCCTTGAGCCTTCTCTTCTCCAGCCTTAACAGTCCCTTCTCTCTCAGCCTTTCCTCATACGAGAGATTCTCCTGTCCCTTAATCAACTTAGTGGCCTTTTGCTGCACTCTCTCCAGTATGTCCATGTCTCTATTGTACTGGGGAGTCCAGAACTGGACACAGCACTCCAAGTGTGGCCTCACCAGTGCTGAGTAGAGAGAAAGGCTCACCTCCCTCGACCTGCTGGCAACATTCCTCCTAATGCAGCCCGGGACACCATTAGCCTTCTAGGCACAGGTGCACGTTGCTGGCTGATACTCAACTTGGTGCCCACCAGGATCCGCAGGTCATTTTCTTCAAAGCTGCTTTGCAGCTGGGTGGCACCAGCACTTACTGGTGTCTAGGGTTGCTCCTCTTCAGGTGCAGGACTCTGCACTTCACTTGTTGAACTTCATGAGGTTTCTGTCAGCCCATTTCTCCAGCCTGTCAAGGTTCCTCTGGATAGCAGTACAATCTGCTGCTGTATCAGCCAATCCTCTCATTTTCACGTCATCTGCAAACTTGCTGAGGGTGCACTCACTCTACCCCAACATCCAGATCATTAATGAAGATGTTGAACAGGATTGTACCCGCTATTGACCCTGGGGGTACACTGCTAGTTACTGGTCTCCAACTAGAATTTGTTCCACTGACCACCACTCTCTGGGCCTGACTGTTCACTCAGTTTTCAATCCATCTCACTGCCTGCTCATCCAGCCCATGCTTCATCAGCTTCTCTAGTGTAGCTCTCTAGCTTAGTTTCAAAAGCTGTATGGAGTAAATCCTTATTTTTACAGTAGAAAAAGAGCTATATTACTTTGGCATGAACGTGCCACACTGCTAAACCACTGGAAATGTAAAATTACCAAGGGAACCTAAAGGAATTCCTCACAGCCAGAGATTTCCATTGTGGTTTAGGCCATAATTTTGCCTCTTTTATTTGAGGTGTTAACAACTCATCTCTGTTTAGAGATGGCTACACTTTAAAGTTTGCCTTTAACACTTCTTGAATTATTGTTACCAATAGTAAAAACAGAATCAGCTTCAAAAAATGCTAACATTTTAATTTATCTGAAACTGATGAAAGAAAAGGAGAGTATGCCAAATGTATGAGAAAAGATTGTCCAACCTGACCAATCCCCTAGGGAAATGAAACGTATAGAAGGAAAACGTATATAGCACCTTAACAACGCTTGGTGAAAGAAAAATTAGTAACTTATTTTTTACCCTTCCAGCAAGTAAATAGTCTGTATGACACTACTGCTTTTATTGAACACTTCATAGTGCATGCAAGAAGTGTGTTGCTATTCCTGTGTAAATTATCTGTACTTCATTGGCCCCCTGCTTTTTTGGTAGTGAAGTAGCATATCTGCCCCTTTTGAACACATTAAGCTCAGGTGTGGCAAAGGAAACCAAGCTTGTGACACTTACGGTAGCGGTCTCTCTGTTAGGCAGGGCCTGTGCTGAATTTCAGCTCGCTCTGACCACATCATACGGAAGACATATTCATTTATTTAAATGTGCTGTGTTTTACAGCCGCTGATGAGGATGTTATAAGGCCTGTAATTCAAACTCTGGCTAAAGGACTCCCAGACTACTGATTTCTGGAATTGGGAAAGCGTAATGTACATGTACCCTTTCATAAACATCGACCATCACCATGAATAGAGACAAGAACGCTGAAGTAGACGAGTATCTTGTCTAAAGCAACATAGATCTTTCGCTTGTGTTCTTATTCACAGACTCCTAATTCTCCATAATTGACAACCAGTTTTCTAAGTGGAAGCCAGCCTGTGGCCAAGGACCACAGGCAGATCATGTCTCTCAGACTGCTCCCCAAAGGGCCAGATGCCATAAAACAGTCAAGAAATCCTATATCAGAACTCTGTGCTTAAGCTCTGAGGTTTAACTACACAACATAACAGGGAATGAGACTGTTGTTATGGTTTACTGAATGAATCAGAGCTCTAGCTACTTAAGCCTCTGGATGAAAAAGCTTTCTTATAGCTCAGTTATACATTGTCTTTCAACACTTACCTTCAACACAAGACATGAGAAGTAACTAAGTGGGTCACTTGTAGACGGATTTATTTTTGAGGCTTTGCACATGGGGCATATCCTTTCTGGAGAAAAGTGGTAGAATTTGGTACATTTGAATTCCATACGCTCTTCAGCAATACAAAGCCTGCTATGACTTCACGGTAACATGAAGCCCTCCAAAAAGACAATTTCTGTCTAGCACCTCCTCACTGTAGCTACATCAAAAGGCTGCTTAGCATCTTTAAGGAGTGATGCAAGCATAAAGATGCTATATGGTAGACAGACCACCTAGTTTTCTTCGCTGAAGTGTGTATTAGTCACAATAAAAGAGATGTCACCCTGAAGGCAGAAAGAATTGGGTGTTCCAGCCTTTTAACACCTGAGGACAGAGAGAGTTATGTGTTTATTTTACTGTTTTTGAGGGAAATTACTCAACTTATGACAAAAGGATGCACCATAAAAATCAATCAGTGAGGGTGAAAAGCAGCCCCTCTTCTCAAATTGTGAAAAACTTGAAGAGAATGAAATCAAAGCTTAAACATCATTTTCTTCTCAGTCAGTCTCTAAATGAAGCATTTTAAACAAAGTGATGCAGTTAATTTTACTATCTTTCAATTCACAAAGTTGTTAATTGTTCTGATCACTGTGGGATCCTGTTCTTCAAAAAAGAACCCTAAACATTATGCCTTCACTGACCTTCTCTCTTAAATGAGTTTCATGTAGGTGCTGTCTGAGATCCCAAAGCACACCCCACGGATGTGACTGAAGCAGGACAAAATGAGATAGCTAAAAAAGTTTTCTTGCCAACCTTGTTAACTTATCAGGATTCTGCACAGTGAAAGAAAAGCAAGTTTACTGAGAGAGAAGTGGTTTGCCACTCAGTCTGATTAGGAGAGACACAAGAACCAAGCTGGCTGGGATCTGCCTTCAGTGCTACAGAATCTGGGGAAGGCAGGATGGGCTTGAGCCGAACTGGCAATTCTGTCTCTACTTTACTAGGGGAAATAAAAGCTTGCCAAATCAGCTATATGGAAAACCATTCCAGGCTGCAAAACTTCTTGTGAATCTTCTTTGAGAAAGAGAAGTTTTGTTCAGAAAACAGGCCTGTAAATGGGGTATTTCCATTGATTAACCTCATGCATCTAACAGAGCTGCCTCAACTGGGAGGGCCAGGCTTTGACTCTATACCAGATGAAGACAGATGAGCTCAATGAAGACTGACACAGAGCATGATTCAGAGCAGGAATCTAGCTTACGTGCTCTGAATCACACTTTTAAAAAAGCTGTCATCTTTCTCCCATGACTGAGCTGTAAACTTATTTTTCTTTCAACAGTCTAGGGGAGTTCCAGTGAGGCAGTAGGCAAACTGTCTTCTCAGAAAATTTTTCTCCAATTTATGCTGGAAAACGTAGCCAGATTTTTCTTCAGTGAGTTTGGCAGACAAACAAAGAAAAGCACTGTCCCCGGGTTTCAAAGGTGCATGAAAGGAGTTTGAAAGGGAAGTTGTCTGATAAAGCATCCTATGCAAAAAACGATATGAAGAGCAAATTTACTCAAACTAATTTATATATCATGTCATATCATAAGCAGCATCAGAAAAGTAAGTTGGTCTACTTAGCCTCAGAGCTTGGTTTGAATGAGAATCTTGCAGTCATGATTCTTTTAGCATCTCTGCATGAGTTTCCATGAGAGAGCTTTTAACAATAGCACTACTACTGTATCTTCAGAAGTCAAACAGAAATGTTTCCAATTTTTATTTCCAGACTTTGGTGCAATCAAAGTGAGACTATTTAAACAGCTAGTATCTGAATCACAAGTCTATAAGAGTTTCAACATAGCCCTCCATTAGAAAGGAAATCGGGTAACAGCTTACATTATCTGATGCAGTAGCTACCAAGTAAGGTAGCTTTGTGCTTCTGTCTGTCTTTCCCCTCCACACACTCCGTTGTATCACCCACAATTTTTTTCTCCTCTTCTGCTGAAAAGGAGCTGTGAGCCTGTGCAACCGGGCAGACAAAGAGCAAGGAAACTCAAAAGAGTTTAAGAGCCAATGGATCTGCAGTTAACGCCCTTGGTGACTAAAGTTTTGGTGCTGCTCCACATCGCTCCCATGCCGGCCACGGCTGACAGGAAGGTTCCAGGAATGTGAATATCTACAGAATCCATAAAAACAAGGCTCACCATCGGTCGGCAGCTCCCCACCTATTCCTCTGGGGGGAATAGTTACTTTTAGCCGAAGCCATTTATTGGGAATACGATAAAACCAACAAAATGCAGCCTACGCTATTTGGATTTTGTCTGTTTACAGGATCTACTTTATTCCACTTAGCTGTTTCTACTGCTTAGGCCCATTGGAAACAGTCATTTCCCTCTTTATTTCCAAACACTGATGCTTACATTAATGAAGTTCAGTGACTCACATCTTAAAATAGACAGCAACAATTTAAAAAAATCCCCACAAAGATGTAAGATCAAAGCTTGCAACTTCTATTCCACACTGAAAATCATGGGCTTTCTACCTGCTTTTGTCAATCTTCTTCTATACATAAGGTATCCTTGGCATTGAGCTGTGAGGACCTGTAACTGTGAAAGGCACCATTATTTGCTTGTTAGTAATTCATGATTACTATCTTCAGTTAGTTTTTATCACACTTTTTTCTTAGAAACAACAGAACATAAATAATAATAATAATAATGAAACAAAACCCTCAGAGGAGCGTTTCCTGAATGCTGTGTGTAACTGTGGGTTTAAGAAGCCTCGGCTTGCCTCGAGGCCACCAGAAGTTAATGCTCCTCAGAAACACCTCACTGAAAAATTTCATCTTTGGGTAAAAAAAAAATCTTCAGAGGGAGAAATTAAAACCTCTCAATGGGGGGATTTTAAGCAAATTAGGAGAGGTAGAGTTAGGCAATTGTTTCTGTAAGTATAGTGTGAAATAATCCCTTGATGCTAAAACTGTACCTACCATAATTAGTACATTTCTGACATGAAATTCTGGTTTTATATCAAGTATATTTTTCAAAGTTTAAGACCAAATACCAGCAATGTTCAAGGCATCCCAGCCAAACCCAGAGCCGCGCGCATCCTTGCTTCATCCCTTCCGCCAGCTGGCACCATCCCCACGCCGCCTGCTGAGGACAGCCTTGCTCCTGTGGCTGACAAAACCTTCCCAAGGGAGGAAGGTGTCAGGGAGCTACAGGCCTCAGCGCCGGGGAGCTGTCATCAAATTAGGAGCTCCAGCAAATGAGGAGACCGCGGTCATTGGCACCATTTCTCTCTTGCCCTTTTCTGCTGTGTCTCCCCCCAGCAGCCCTGGCCTGGCCCGGCCCACCCGCGCCCCCTCACCTGTCTTGGGCTTTGTCCCTCATATCTTAACTCACCTCACCCCTTCCCGCCAAAGGGAGGTCACCAGCATGATTTATTATTGTGACAGCAGCTCCCTTGCACTGTCAGAAGGACATCTTCAAAACATTTTAAGACTCTTCTGGATGCAAAGACCACGGCGAACTCGGCAGGATCTCTAGAGCAAGCCTACCGCACCCCGGCAGGACGCAGTATGGGTGCGTCCCATCAGACCAGCAGCAGAAGTTATCCACCGCCGGTGGGCAGCTGCTCTGCAGGACAGAGGACATAGCACAAAGCAGGAAAACTGCACCCTCCATTGCTTCGCTTGGTTGGCGTCTTTCCCAAATCCTGTCCTTTAAAACAACTGATCCCATCCATGCTCTCTAAGCTCGGGAAGAGGTGGAGCGCTAAATCCCCTGAACATCTGAGGGGAGGCTGAAAAACAAAGTCTGGGCAGTGGCAGTGAGAAGAGACAGCTTCAACACAGAGCCAAGGAGGAGGGAAAGTGCTTAACAGTGCTCAGCAAGAGGACGGCAAACAGGAGGTATGGTGAGACAGACAGCACTGTGAAGGGGGATGTAATGCGCAAAGGGATAAGGAGTTCAAATGCAGGTCTACAGCAAGCAGTTGGGAAGGAAACTGGTGCAAGAAATTGGCAAAGAAGAAAGTGAGCCAAAGCTAGAGGGGGGCAATAGAAGAAATACTTGTAACTTCTGGAAAACATTACCTTCTGTACCCTGTATGGTTCCAGAAAATCCAAGTTCTGCTGCTGCCACCAAATACCTACCCCAAAATGCATGTTTTGCCTTCTTCCACTAGCAAGTCTACAGAGAGGATGAGACCTCCTGCATTTCCTCCAGCAGAAATTTCTGTAATGGAATTACATTTTGCAATCCTTCTGCTGAATTATGATGCCAGAGGCTATGATTTCTGCTTTTATCTCAACTTGCTTTTCAAAAGCTCTTTAAATCATGAAACAGGGACAATATTACTGAAAAAAAATATATCCCCAACATCCCTGCAAAACACTCTTTATTCTGGTCAAAGACTTAAAATTCAAGTAAACCAGGTTTCTTATGTGACCGTAATTCTGCATTCTGATACAGGGTTAATGTTCAGACTGGATAATTACATGCCACGTTTACACCAGATATTTTTCTTCTTCAGTAGGAGGTTGAGGGTGGGGCAAAACAGACCAGCTAAGACAGAATCAGAAGCCACCTGAGAATTTTCCTGAAATGATATTAGAAAGTCATACCAACTTGCAAAAGCCTCCACATTTTCATCAGAATTCATTTTCATGATGGAAACAACAACAGAAGATGTGATTTTAGTTTGATGGCTTCACATCCACACAGTTTTGAACATTTTGAATGTTTATACAAATAGCATCACATTCTTTCATTCCCCTTTTTCTTTTGTGGCTTTACAGTAAAGCAGAAATAATAAAGCAAGCAGAAGTCCTAGTACACAGAAGGCTTTTGTTTTCATAACTGACTTTCAAAATGGTAAGTAGAAAATCACGCTTTTTAACTTTTCCTGTTATTGTATATTGAACAGATACAAATATGCAACCACACAGAAACATTTATTCTCCCAAAATTAGCATTATTACTTTATTTGGTGATTCATTACAATTTGCAAATCCAATAGTCAAAAAAATAAACTAGGCATAATGTTAAAGCATTTTACAAGCAAAATACTTTACTGTTTCCTTTTCAATTTGCATAGGGTGGGATAAGTGTATTGGTTAAAGAATATAACGTACAGAAGAACAAAACCATAGTTCATCAAACTGTACTGAAGAGTGTTACGATCCTGTGAGTGAACAGTACTTAAACAGCTATAACCGTCAATGGAAAACCATACACTTCGACATTACCAAGACTGCCTTCCCGTGACCATGATGCATCATGAAGGCTGCAAGCCACTGGGCTTCTTTTCTTACATTGTAGATCACCCTACTTTAAAGAAATTAAAGAGTTAAACAATCCAGAATGCATCTATCTATGCTCATTTCTTTTCTACCGGAACAAAGGCCAGAATGGAAAGAAGGAATTTTTAAAGTCAGCTTCTGAAACCACTTATAATGTCTGTCTCTCGTTATTTTCAGTGTCATGGAGCTAGCAAGCTTAGAGCTTCATCCACACATCTCTGTTATTACTGTGCATCCAGGTAAGAAACTGTATTTTTTCACTGTGTAGCAACAAACTGCAAAGAGGTCATGCTCCTTTCCTATTGTAACCACATCTCTGTTCCTCCAACTGTATAAATCTGGCTTCAAAGTCTCACAAAACTAAAAAATAGTTGATCTAGATTGTAATAAAAAAAGAATATTAAATACCTTTGGTAAAAATAGATATATTTAACAAGTTTAGAAAAGCAAATAGTTATATTGTCAAAAGGAGAGTATAAAAATGTACACAATATAAAGTAACAAACAAACAAACAAATCATCAGCCATAGTAGTAGGAATAAAGGCGCCATTCTTTTCAATGTTTGCTTCCTTAGCTCACATTATTGTCCAGTCTTCTTTCTAAAAGGCAGGAGCTTTACTAGAGCGTATGGAAAAATCCAGTCCTTCCTACCAGCATTAGACAAATTAAGTTTAATTCGGAACAAGACAGTCTGTTTTAACCCAAGTTTATACAACAGAGAACGCTTCGATTTAGAGTACATAGGTGTAGTTGAACACAGAAAGAAAGGTTTCAGGTGTTTTCAACCCAGAGGCCAGATGTACTGGAGCTGCAGAAATGAGACAGCCAGCAGGATCAAGTCTCCATGATGTCAGCCGTCTAATTTTATTTTTACTCCTAAATTATAAATCCATGTATTGTCAAGAAATTGTGGGGGACAAAAACAATACATATATTTTAAATCCCTCATTGATGCCTTTCTCCCATCCTTTCACTGGGCCTCCAAACAGAGCTGTCACACAACATATAATCCCAGTTTGGCTTCTCCTCTTTTTAGAGCTCACTGAAAATCTTGAAGATGGAAGATCCCCAAAGCAAACAACTGAGATTACAGAAGGAGATAATGCACAAGCCCCATAATAGAATCAGCCATTGATTGAATGTGCTTTGAAAGAAAACAGCACAGTTAAATCATTTTTATCCTTCAGTATTCCCTTTGCACACACAGTCACACTCTTCGTGGTGTTCCAAGGGTACATCTGTCAATGATTTATGCAATCCCCGGACGCCAATCCTTGGCTTCAGCTGAAGAACCTGAAGGAGAAGCAGCCAAGCATCAAGAAAATAGCAAGTGCTTCATCACACACCTAGACTCTGAGCTAGATTGCACCAGAAACACACTGGATGGCAGGAAGCCTATTAAAAGAAATAGGCTTTCCTCAGCTGAATGTCTTAATTTATTCCACCCACTAATTATTATTTTTGCTTTTACCTCAAGCCCTTTACAAAATTGATTAAAACATGTTGAACACATACTTGCTTTTATCAAAGATGACTTGCAGTTTTATATTTCTACTTCATTTTATTTAAGGGCTAATAGCATAGTTAACCCAATGGGATTATTAGATAATTCTATAATAAATAATTTTAGCTATAGATTTATAACAATGGAAATGGACAGATATCTGTCCCTTCATAAAGTTCACATCTACCACTAGAGAAAGCTGAACAAGGAGGTGTGGTCGTGATGTGTCTGAACTGCACCAGTAAACAAATACCTCAGGAATGACTTCATAGTTCCACAGAAAAATATTTTAACAAGAAAGATATTACTTTTTCTATGTAACACCTCATTAAAATGGGAAAAAAAAAATATTATAAGTGCAACACATAAAATTTTAAAATATTAATATTGGTGCATTCCTATAGTAAAAATAAATTCCTTAATTGGCTTTCACTATTTCCAAACATGCAAATGTAAAAAAAGTGGTGTACCTCATGGTATTTTTTGGTGACTTTTGTTGGTACACATTGACATTCATTGCAACTCTGATGACAACAAGCACAGTTTCCACCACAACGTTTAACCAGAAGACACAATGGCCAGAAGATGGTGTCAGTTCGCTTCAGCTCCTCCCTCAGTGACACTGAGAAGTTGCGAGGAGTACAACTATACAGCCGCACCTCCTCCTTTAAGAGGTTGAGATCGACCACTGCAAAAAGACAAACAAACTGGTGCTTTTCTGATTCATAATCCAACTTCATTGGTGGTAAACCAGCTTCAGCAGTTCAGAACCCTTGAGGAAAGTTCATTTCTGTGCAGGTGGTACAGGTTCAGCACACAAGGATAATACTGCAGTTACATGAATACCATGAAACCTAAATGGAATGATCGTTATACAGGAGTATTCACCAATTATTTTATAAATCAGGCAGAGTTGGTTCAAATTAAACACAGCAAGCTTTGGCTACCGTGTTCCAATAAATATTTTATCAAATCAACCCTAATGGAGTTCCCTTTGTTCACACTCATACTCTGAGCTCTAGTATTGTTATTCTGTATTAATTTTGGATTAGAGAAACACACACAGAAATTAAGAATCCTGCAAACCTCCAAACACATTTTAAATTCATTTGCATGAAGCATTCAAACTTCTTCCCTGCTAAAGTGTCAATTATTGCTTCTTTGCAAGGGTGATGTAAGTATAAGAAAGAAACAAAACATTTATATCTAAGAAGAACTCACTTCTATGGTCTAAGAACTTCCAGAAGTTATGTCATCAGTGAATACTGTACAGACAACAAATAAGTGCACAAGTATGTACATCTATATAACTATTAGTAGATTCCATTTTTTCCCCTCCTCCTTCATAGCAGCGTATATAGGAATTTCTGTTGCTTCTCTAGGTTTCCTTTGCACTTGATGTGTCTTAAAATACAGCTCCTCCTTGTAAGCACCTAACTTGAAGTGCAAGTTGAAGATATTAATGTTTGGCACCACTTTCCCTATAAACTGGTTCCACTGTACCACACTAAACTTTGACTATGCCAATGGTTGAACAGCAAGCTCATGAAAAGAACTGAAACAGGGCAAGCTCCTTTAGGTTCACCTTAGCTGCATAGCCATGAAATAACAGGCCTTGAAAGAGGCAGTTAAGACTGAAAAAAAATGGGATTAGTTTAATGAAAAAAATTAATACATTTTTTACTTTGCAATGCAATTTCATTTATTTCAGAAAAGCCAGACTATAACAGTCACAACCTAGGATTTTTTGCCTGAACTGTTTCTCCCCAAACCTACCACCACTAAGGAACATTAGTAATGTCTAATTCACAGGGGTACTCTATCTGGTAAAAAGACCAAAAAAAAAAAAA
>VZTL01075100.1:0-21485 GCA_013400535.1 Scopus umbretta
GTGTCACAAAGAAGTTGGGTACTTGTAAAGTTATCCAAGACGTCAAAAATTAAAAATCTCCAGAGTCTATTTGGACCACTTTGGCTTCTCAGAAATGGGAAGATTTTGCTAGCTAAGCCATCTAAAAGTTAAGGAATATTTTCTGAAATCTAGAAGCATAGGTAAAAGTGAGCCAATATGATAACTATTCTCTGACTTCACAAAGAAGTCGCTTGGATCTTTTGAACAAGAAACCATGAAGTGTGTGTTGTCAGTTGATAAAATGAAAGTTGATACCTGCAGTTCTAGATGTGATTTCAGATTTGTATCTTTGATTTCTACTGGATCTCTCAAAAAAAACCTACCAAACAAAAACATTTGTGGTCTATGTAGGCAGAAACAATCCAAGAAATTAAATCTGAGTAAGAATTTGATGTTTTGATATGGGTAATGATCAGGCATTTTATATCTTTACAATTAAGTTATTCTGTGAAACTTAAGACTTCTATGAAAGAGTGAGGCGACTGACATTAATTCATGTTAACCACAGAGGTGGCTCATAGTGATGTGTGTAATTCATATGAGTAACATTGTGGCAAATTCCAAAATTGTGAGGATTTTTGAGTATATCTGGAATTTAATCTTAGAAATGGAAGTAATGATGAACAAAAGGCGTGACCTGATCATAGTCTGAAATGGGATTAAAAAAAATGGCAAGCAGCTAGGTAACTCTTTTGAGTAATGGACATATACCTGAAATGTGAAGTAGAAAAAGCCAGCTAAATTGCTGTAAAACAAAAAGGGATCACTAGAGCTGTTCAGAGCCAGATGTTCCTTTACTTTTATCTATGTGTATCTCTGTGTAAGTCAAGATCAGTTGGTTTGCCTTTACTGATCCTGAGATGATGTGTTAGCTCTACATTTTTAACATAATCAATGAAGCTGTGAGGCCTAAGGCCAACATCAGCAGAACATAAATCAGTAATTCTAAGCAGCTGGTTAAAAGCAAACTAAGAAGTGTAGCAAGCAGAGTAACACATGAAATAGTTACTCCACCCAGCATAGGCAAAAAGCCTCAGCTGGAGAACTTGAGAACACCTTCATGCTTTTAGAAAAATGTACCTGTCTGGACTGAGAACATAGAAAGCTATGTGAATTAGAGATGTCTAGTAAATGTAACTTATGAAAAACACTTGTAGAAATTACTGGTTGGCTGTTAGGTAGAAAACTGAAGGGAGAAGGAAATTTTCAAATAGGAAAAAAGACTGCTGCAAAAAATAGTAGTAAATTTTGGTCTCTAAAGCTGTATTTTCGGCCATCTGATTCTTGACAAATTAATGTCTGCCCTCTTGGATTGACACAGCAAATAATTATTGTTCTACTTCTAGCTAAGAGTTTGTCTATAACAAATGGTGCAAAAGGCAGGAAAGTTTGTCTTCCTGGTAATGATTTCTTGCAAATTTACAAAACAAATAAGAAATGGATCTTTTGACTCATCTGGTTTATTGTGAAATACAGCTTGTGGTCTAAACTGATTAGATGAATGTTCTGTTGCAAATAAACTACATCCTGTAGAAGGGGATATCAGACTATATGCAAAAGAAGGAAGATGCAGATTTATTAATTGAGCTGAAATCAAACACTTATTTCAGAATAATTGACTTGGAAATGCTTCATATCTTGTTCTCTACTGTACAGTTTTTTGTTTGAAAAAAATCAGCTTTTTATCATCTATCGTAGTAAAAAAATCTTTGATACAATAATATAGGAAAGAACACCAATGCAGACAACAGACGAGTGATTTAAAACAGATGTGAAATTCCCTCTATGTAGAAAATTATAGGCACTGGTGATGACATTAGATGCATATGAGTAATCACATTTAATGCTTGCTGTTGCCAATTAGCTTTATTAGCACAAGCAATTTGAGCACAGGATGACATTACTTTAATTACTGTAAGCAGCTTGTTCATTTATTGAGTAGTATGCATTTAGAAAAGGGTTACTCTAGCTGCAAATTAATCATAACCCTCTTTATCATTAGAAATTTGGGAACACTGAGGAAAAAAGACTTTACCATGCAAACAGAAAAAATTGGGTGATGAAAGTCTGGGGAGTAATTTTAGTATTTTAGTAGGCTTTTTTTTTAGAGAGAGACAAAAGCTATTGTATGACTTCTGTCTGAAAGCTGTATATGAGTGAGACAAAATTTCTACCATTAGAGTTAAGGCAAGACATTATGACCATTAGGTGAGAGCAATGCAAAAAAAATCTTGTGAAGGTGTACAGCAAAAATAAGGCTGAAGGTATGTAACCCAACTCCAAGCTGCACAAGAAACACAGAAGTTATTTTCTCCTTTTTTATCATAGAAAGATACGTTTCATCTATGGCACATGTATCAGTTGTTCCTAGAAATTTGCACATGAGAATGCAACTTTCATAGGGTGGAGTATGCATAATTTCATTATTAAAATGCAAAAAGAGTCATTGTGCAAGTATGTTTACTCAGAAATGCAAATGAAACAGAGCTGCAAGTATGAGCTATTTTCATTTGCTCCACTACAGTGGCTCACAAAACTATTGCTGCAGAAATGTCAAAATCATATTGATGTTTTGGAAACAAGAATTCAAAATAAGATTTTTTGGTTTGTTCTTTGTGCGAGTTTCTCCTAAGTCTTTATTATATACCGGAAATTGTTAGTTCTTAGTTCAAAAGATAATAGATTCAAAAGACAAAACTTACCTTTCCCATGTTTTAAATCTGTAGATAATTTGAGCTTGAATCGGGAATCATGTTCTCTGTGTTTTACAATAACTATTTGCAATTTTTCTTTTAAGCCATCTGCTGCAAATCTTGTTTTGGGCAAGATATCTGCTGTTCAAAACTGAATTTTGAGGGGTCTTAAAGAATAACAGAGACCTTAGCAGTTGTTGGCTTCTGCACTGTTATTCTTCCATCTTGTTCATCCACAGTTCCTGTAGAAGCAATACTGCGAGACAAAGTAGCCAGTCTGTGGCTTGTGGTATGTGGGCTCCTGTCGCAAGGCCATAATCAGCTGTGGACTCTGCTATACGCAGGCTGCCAGGGCGTGTGAATCACTGCTGAGGGATAAAAAAAAAAAAGGAGTAAGTAAAGGCTAGCAAGGCTGATAATGCCAGCTCTCCCTTGGCAGCACAACCAGCTAAGGCTGGTGAGACGCTGGAAGAGGTTGCACAGAGATGTGGAAGTGTCAGGTTGGATGGAGCTTTGAGCAACCTGATGTAGCGGAAGAAGTCCATGCCCACGGTAGGAGGGGTGGAGGTAGGTGTTCATTAAAGGTCCCTTCCAACCCAAACCATTCTGTGGTTCTGTGAGTCAAAGGTTCATCCTGCAGTGGCACGTAGCCACTGTCTTCTCTTGCATGTAAGCTGCCCCTAGAAGTCTCCTTCTTAGTATTTCAAAAAAATGGTAGCAGTTGGCAACTTGTGTCTGGTTTGTCAGGTGCTTCCTGTATTTTTTTTTTCTTAGGTTTGCTTTGTGAGAGGAGGGTTGTTTGAGAGTTTCTTTCCTCTGGGTGCACACTGTGTAATACTGCCTGAAAGGTTGTGGTGCTTGTCAAAGACTGGGATCACAGCACCATTCTATGAGAATAGCATTAAAATAGTTGGTCTGTCCTCTAAACTTAAATATGGGAGCAAAAATGAAAGTAACCTGTAGAGTGTTGCAAAGCGATTTCACAGTACTGAATAAAACAGGCAATAAAACGACAGATAAAATTCTGTGTTGAGAATTTCAAAGTTATATGTTTGGGATTAAAACAACTGACAACATATAGAGAGAATTTTATAATAGGCTCTAATCCAGCTACTGCACTGGCAAAAAAGTCTTGGGATTATTCTTTTTTTTTTAAAATCTCAACTTTATGCTGACGGGGTTGCTAAAAACGCTAGAAGAATTTTAGGAATTACTAGAAACAAAATAAGGAACTTAACTCTTTATAAATCCAATTTGCACTTGCTTCTAGAATACTGCTTCCCCCACAAACACATAAACAATATAGGATAACAAGAAAAGGTACTGACAGCAACAACAGAGAAGGTCAGAAATGGCATATGTGGAATTGGAGCCTTCTGCACTGAAAAAAGCGACTGCAAACATGATAAAGATATATAAAGTCATGAATAGAAAATGATCAGTTTTCTATACCACAGGAAGGTCATGGAGCTAAATTACTACACCACAAATTTCAGAAAAGGAATTGCACAACTAAATGCGGAACTCACTGATACAAGTTACCATGAAGGAAAAAGCTTGGACGGGTTCAAAAGTTGATTGGAAAAATTAATGACAGAGAATAAAAAATCAGGACTACTCAGTATATAGGTACACTCCTACTCAGGAAGTCCATATGCCATAGGCTGTGGTAAATGGGGAGATATCAGGAGCAGCATCACCGCACTTGTCTTTTTTTCTTTTTTCTTTCCCCAGCCATCTATTACTGTCTCTGAGAGCAGCAGTAGATGCCTTCTTGAAAGAGTAAGCTCTGAACCAAGTCTTTATTGAAAGGAGGTATTAAAGTGTAAAACATTGCTCATTCGCATGAAGACTTGTGTATTCACCGTGGAAATACTGGCATAAGCAGATACTTTAAAGTACAAATGGAAACTTTCTATCGGCAAGTTTCAGATTTATTAGATGAGATATTAATAGTGCTCCAGCAGCACCTCTAGCTAAGAAGAATGAGTCCTAAAGGAATCTGCCTCATCATTACTGCGTTTTCATCTAGTACATCTACAGGGATAAAAAGTGTCTTGAAAGTGGAGGTTGACCTTAGACTCACCGAAGTCATCACTGAGATACAGTTCTTTTTTATCAGTTGGTTGATTTTTGTCAACTACAGCTGAAGAAATATTTTAGTTTGAAAGTTAGAGCTTGCTAACACTTCATACCCTTTCCTTACACTTGAGTTTAATAGCTACTTAGGCTAAATCATACCGTTATGACAGTAAGTTAACTGGGCTGAAATTTGGATAAATTGGTATAAAAGCTATTTTTAAAACACTGTTTCTTACCCTTAGGAAAGTTTCCCCATGCTTTATGTCCTCTCTGAGACTCTAGATACTGGTTAGAATTTGGAATAAATATTACAATATACTACTTTATAATACAGTCCAGCTTTATAGCAAACCACACAGCAAGAACCATTTTTTTTCCTATTGACAAGTTCTGTCTAGAACAAAACTTACACAAGGCTGATTGTTACACAACAATAAATTTTCTGCCTTTCTCAATGCGTATTCCCTTTAACGTGCAAATATCTGTTTTCATTCAATAAATTTTCCTATTAAAAGTACTTTTTACATTTCCATCTGTGATGCGACCACTATAGAAGTATTATGTATTGATGTTCAATTGACATGAAATACTTCTGTATTATTCTGATATGCTAAATTGCCAAACACTGTTACAGAGAGTACCCTGATATTCTGCTATAATTAATATTTACCTAGGTCATAGGAGAAGCTATAGTTAATGAAGATGAACTCTGAGTAGTGGAAAGAATTTCCAGAATTTTTAAGTATTTTATCCCTTTTTCTAGAAGTTATGTTTCTGGGGAGTAGGAATTATTTTTGAGGGTTAAGGACTAGGCAGTAGGCCCAGTTCTGTGATATCCATCCTGCATTCAGCACATCAAAAAAATTAACATTCCTGTTAACTAAATTATTGGTCCTCTTTTTTGTATTGCATTTATACATACTATGTAACTGCATAAGTGAAAGAGTAATCATGAATAAATAATATTTCTGAGAAACTTGGCATCATTCATTAAAATGTCTGTAATTCTTTAAGACATACCTACAAAATAAAAGGGGAATTTACAGCTATGACTGAGAAGGGATTATGCTATCAAAAGCATGTATAACAGATGACAGCTAAACAAAAAGACAGAATAGGTCAGGATCTGACCTGCAGGCTGGAAAGTGCTGGGATCAGCTAAGGAAAAGGAGGGCAGGCAGGAAGGAAGGAGGGAAGAGAGGAATGGAGGAAGCCGCTTGTATCATCTTGAAGTCAGGGATGGTAATCTGCCAGATTCTGGTAACCTTTTTTTTAAAAAAAAAAAAAAAATACCACTAGCATCCACATTTTTTTTTCTTGAAGAATTATCTGAGCCCATGATACTGTAACTTCATCCTTAAGCCAGGTGATCAAAGTACACTTATTTTATAAATTATTTCAAGAACTACATATTTAGTGTTTACTGAAAGGCAATGGGCACTGCCTATTCACCAGTTTTACGGAGTCTGAATAGAGGTAGCCAGGCCCTTTGGTTTCTAAGCAGCTCTCATGCACAAGGACAGGGGAATCATTGCCTGGTTCTGTGGACACAGTTCTGCTAAAAATGGTTAATTGTAAATGCTAGGAAAACCTCTAGCAGCAATTAGGTTGCTAAGCATTTAAGAACTGTCCTGGATGGTGGGAGTGAATCTGAAAATCAGATGTACATCACATCAGATCTCCAACTGGAGGAAAGCATCTCACCAGACATCTAAAAAAATCAGGGTTGAAAGGGGAATAAACACCAACTAGCCATCAATAGAAAGGAAATTATCACAGCTGATCCTTCACTGGGCAGCTACTCATCATGAGATACAAGAAGTAACTTGGGATCAGAGCCACAAACATTTTCTCTAATTGCATAAGCTGTCCAACAGGCATGCCATGAACTGGGGGATACTGAGGCTGGAGTAATTGCATTTCCAGATTTTTGTGTGAACAGATCTGGGAACAGGCGCAACAGTGTTGGAGACTGGAAATGACAAAGCTAAGACTTAAAGCTGTTTGTTTTTTTCCCTGTACCTAAGTGGCAGACATACATCATGGAACAGTACCAAGATTGTAGATCTTTCTCCCTGATGAGGCTTACTCATGGAAAACGGAGATGAAGATCTTGTCACAACCCATCGCCTTGGTCAGTAATGTCTGTTAGAGGCTAATGTGGATGGACAATATTGCCTCTCACAACTCAGAGCAGTGAGGAATGCCAGCCTGTTCTGGGTTATGAGTTGCAGGAAGTCACTCAGATAAAAATGGAGTGTTCAGTACTGGTGCCAAGGATTGTTGACTTTTACATCCCAAGATATTTCTCAAAAAGGTATTTCTGGATGTGTACCAAAGAAACTTTAATTTTCTGGGATTTACAGCACCTGAAGGGGATCTGAATGCACTTGTACAATACAATGAGTAAAAATATACCTCTATGACAGGAATATGCCCGTAACAGAATGGGTGAAGTTTGAAGACATATATAGGAAATAGAAAAGCCACCAAGCAAAAGGCAAAATGAAAAATTAAAAAAGAAAAACTGCAAAAGGAAATATATCTAGCAAAAAATGATAGAGCAGGAGAAAACTGGCATGAAAGACAAGAGCTAGAGGCTTGCTGTCAATTTTGTAGGAGAAAAGATGGTAAAAATAAAAGGTGTAGGGTAGAGACAGTTCTAAGCAAAAGTCTGCGATACAGCTGGATGGCTGGCGGGAGCTCAGGGCCGAACAGCCTGCACGATGGCTGCATTCAGGGCGCATGGAGAGGCACAGCTTGGTACCTAACACCCACTGCTAAGAGGAAAAAGCTACAGCTTGACTCCCTGCAGAGGGTGGGTAAGGGTACAGCAGACACTTAAGGAGGAGTAGCTCATGTGGCTGCGTTCCTGAACGCGCTGGTCTGTGCCTCTGCGCTCATCAGCATCTCCTGTGCTCATTGCATGAATGTACTATGGGTTTCTGTGTTGTGTTCAAAAGCCATTCTGAGTAATTATAGATTATCCTGAATTTCTGGTGCGGTTTCTGCTCAGATATGGTTGTTGATAGCCTAGCAAAGATCTATATTAAGAAATGATGTGCTGCATCAAAGCGAATGTCATGGTTGAAAAAGCAACACCAGTGAATGCAATTTATAACATATGACTACATGGGGAACTGAATCCCCACCTGATTTTCTTTCTTAAAAGTCTCCGCAGGTGGGGAAAGTGGGGGAGAATGGGAGATTCTTAGGACAGCTTTACTTCCAAAGCCATGTTTAGGGAAGGAACAGCAGTCATATGTTTTTGCTTAGATCTGACTGTAACAGTTTTAAATTACATGAATTATAAATGCTTGATCAGTGTTACAAGATAAAACTGCTTGGAGAGGTTTCCTAAGTAAGGTTGGATGTATGTTCAAGGTTTGGATTTTTTTTCGTCTGATCCCAACTAATATAGAACCACAAACAATAAGCGTCACAAATTTATGAAGACTTATTACAGGCAAAATGGATGCAGAAGAGGTTAATTAGAATTTACTGGTAACCAAATAATACTTTAAGGTATCCAAATACAGAGTTAGAACCTTAAATTTAGGGGTGTATTTTTTTTTAATTTAAAAAATATTTAAACACCGCTTAATAAGGAAGCTTGGTGGTTCACACCTCCACATACAGCATTTGGTATAAGGGTAAGGCTTACATAAAAAGAACTGATGTATGACTGGGACAATAGTTCCACACCTCCCACCTCTAACCAGTGTTTATGCAGTCTTAAGTGGAGTCCTGCTCAATTCCATCGAGCTTTATGAACAGTTTTATTGGCGGGGTAGGGTTAGGGAGTAGAGAGGGAAAAGTTCAGAATGAATAAAAGAGAAAGAAAAAGTCAAAGGGTGAGAAATATTTCAGCAAAATTCAGTATGGAGAATACCCAAAGAAGCAGACTGAGCCATAAAATAGTATCTAGAAAACAGAGCGATAAGGGTACATGGAAGTGCACACAAACAAATGTAATTCACGTTGCTTACAGTGGAATTATTTTGCCAATGAGAGGACTATTTTACTATTTAATGTTTTCTGAATAGTCTATGAATTAGTACTTTGTTTTAAAAATGCTGTCTTGAGAAAAGATGAATCTGCTTCTTAATAGCCCAGAATGACTCACAAGGCTTCATGGTTGATACCAATTGCATTTTAAAGATCTTCATTTACAGAAGTCTAATAAAAAATATTTTAGACACCTCTAAATATTGAAATGGCTTTCAAAGCATTGCAATTTCCCTAAATATCACATACATTCTTCAAATAAGAGTTAATGCAGAAATAAAATGCAAATAAAATAAGCAAGCTGGCCATAAATATACACAAAATGAGTAAATTTCGTTTATATAAACTATGAATGTCACTTTCTAACTGTAGGCCATACAGTGATAACTGACAGAAAATGTGATGCTCCTTTAAAGATACGGTAACAATTTCTGAAACCAAGAGCAAGGTCTCTGTGGTGACAGAAATCACGGAAAAGGAAACGATCTAGCTATTTCTAATACCTGAGGTTCAGCTCAGAAAAAAGCAGAACTGCCAGTTCACAGGGTAAGATTTTTCTTAGTCTTCAAAAACTGCAGTAATTACTAGTATTATGCATGCAGTATCTCTAGGACCTTTGCAATAAAAGAAACTAGCTATCATATGTGGCAAGTTGTGCTGGTTTAGGCAGCTTCCAGCTTTTTTTTTTTGTTCATTAGCTGACTTTTCAATACCTGGGTTACAAGTGAAAAAGGAAAACACATTTTAACAAGCTACATTTACATGAACTAAACAAGTGTGGTTTGAAATTTGAAAACACATTCATGAACTGAAACAATTCAATGAAACATTAGGACAAGACAAAATGAAGTTTTTCGACTTCATGATTAGGTATTTTTGTTAACAAGCCGGGTTTTCTTCAGGTTGAAGTCAGCAACAGAAATCAGATTTAATCAACAGTAACATTCTTCAGAATTACTTTGCAAAGGTATAACTTGTGGTTGCAGTTTCAGTTAACTTGCATGGTGAATAAATAAAATAAGGAAAAAATGATCACTCGTAGTGTCAAATCGAAGACACACATGCCGTTTAGCAGATGGGACAGTGATCATTCTTCCATTCTGTTCCTCTTCTTGAAGTGTTTTTTTGGTTGTTTTTTTTTTTCCCAGTGAAAACTTGGAGTGACCTAATTCAAAACTGAGACATCTCAGTTTATCTGACGGGGAGCAAATGAAAAGTGCGTGTCTCATTTTTACCTTGCAGCAAGGCCAAAGAAAGTTCTCCAATACATTCAGAAGCGGTCTGCTGCTAAATAAGGCAGCAAAAGCACTTGCCTTGCTTCCCCATGCTATACAATGAAATCTTCCAGCCACTTATGCTCCAAGTTTGGCTCTTAGAATGCCAAGTATTTCAGCGAGTCCTTACCGGCTGTTTGCCCGTGGGACTCTAAATACTGTTTTAATGTTAATACACAAAACTTCAAAGATGGTAAGCTGAATTGTGGAAATATCCTTTTCAGATTTCTTGTTTCGTCATCTTTCATCCACCGTCTTTCTCCACTTTCAGCTGAAGTCCAATTTCGCCTCCGTCTTGAATTCATCAGTGAGAATAAATGCCTACTTAGAAAACATATAGAGTATACTTCCTATAGCAGTTGACTGCTACTAATTCTACTTACAAGGGTAAGTATATTACCAGTAAGGTAATGTACAGGACCAGAATGTCAATTACCAGCAGAAATTTTTGAAAGGAGGCTACATTTACATGAACTACACAAAGTTTCTGGCAGTCGTTCGGGAAGCTGGTGTAGACAGTCTGCCACACCGGTTGGTTATTAAGAATATTGACGTATATTGAAGCTGGGGACGGCTGTCCCAGCTGTGTCCCCTACTGACTTCTCCCATGGGGCAACATGAGAAACAGAGAAAGCCTTGATGCTGTGCAAGCACCGTTCAGCAATAGCTGAAACGGCGGTGTGCTATCAGCCATGTGAGCTGCTACGAAGAAAATTAAATCTAGCCCAGCCAAAACCAGTACACCTATAAAGATGAGGACAAGTCAGAGTAGACAACTGAAGGCTGATGGAGCACAAAAGTCCTTCCCTTATAAACAAGCACTGTATTCTCCTTTTCCATAAAGTAACTAGATTTGGCACCGTTGCAAGGCACAATTTTGACCATTTGGTAAGTAACTAACTTTCCATGTCCAGGGTGTAGGTGTTTACATAAGAACAAATCGTTCAAGCTGCCATTATAGTTGAAAGACAGCTAGTCAATGGAGTCTGGAAAGTGATCTATCTCATTTTAAAGTACACAGTTATCTACAGGTAGATGTATTTGCACTCTCGGTTCCAATGGCCATATGGAGGAGGTCTCAGCTCTAATGGAGCTAAGATAACTGTCTAACTCATATGCAGCTGCCTAAAAGTAGGTAGGCAAAATAAATCATACCCTTTTTTACACGTATTTTGACAAAGGAAATTTTAAAATGTATTTTTCTTTAGCCTAGAGAGATGTCCACGAGTAAAAAGACAACTTTTTTTCCTTTCCCCCCCCCCACAAATCCACTTTTGCTCAGCAACCTGTTCCTAATTCAAAATGCCAGAAACAATCTTTAAAATCCTCAGTAATTTAAAACCTCCTATTGGGAAAACACCCTCCTTCCTGCAGAATATCATCTTGTAACTGAGACAGCTGTCAAAATGTGTAGTTTTTCAGTATTGTATTAGGGCTTTGATTATGAAACACTTCACCAGAATCTATATTTACTGACTTTCAAGGGCTAGAGTAAACCATTTTGATTAGCAAATGACAGATGGGAAAACAAGGGTCTATTTTTATGCGTGTGTGTAATCTGTACCCAATAGTGGAGGCAGTCCTTTTGGCCACCCATGCTATTTCATTTATTTGTTAAATTGTAACATGCAGGTCATGCCAGATTCTGCAGCTACTGGTATAAATTCTTTTCACAAAGAAGGATTAATGATACCCAGGACATATAGAGAAAAATAAACTAGAAACAGAATAAGCATAATTATTCCTATTTTCACCATGCTAGTCAAATCTACCTTGGTGAAAATGTTTATTATGGAAACATTTATGAAATTGCTTGTTTTTTTATTTAAGTGCTAATGCACACCATTTACCTTTTCAAGATAGTAAATATCTAATGAAAAACAGGCATAAATATTTTAACAGTCTATAATGTTTGTTTTTTCAGTATATACAAAGCTTATTTGATAAATATTATTCAATTATACAAGAAAACTAGTAAGCTAGCTGTCTGCCATGCATATTTCTGCTTTTTTTTTGGTTTATTTAATTTGCTTTATTCAATTATTTAGGGAAAATGGAGCCTGTAAATGTTCAGTAATAATTGAACTGCTGTGCTGTAAGAATGAAAGAAAGAAAGAGAACATACAGAGACGTATCTAACCATTGAACTAATCTGAAGAAAAACTGCCTGTTTGTTTTATCATAGCTTTTGTACATTTAGAGAATTAAAAATTCAGATGAAGAATAAACTTTTTATATTCTGTGTAAAAAGAAAAAAGTACAATCTTACAATGAAGACTGGCTTATAAAGTCAGGCATTTGTGGCTGAAGTTCTGAGCAACAAACCTAGACTTTTATAAAACATTTAAATCTTTTTTTTAAAGGCTTCTAGGTAATGTAGGCAGGTGTGTTTTATTTTTTTTTAAATAAAGAGGCATTCGCACCATCTACCTTTAACATCTAAGATCCTTAAGAGATCTTAGCTGCTCATATATCCAGCAGAGAGAAATTACCAACAAATATTTAGAATCACTTTCTTGAGACTGCACTGATTCCTACTTTAGGTACTTACACACCTGAAGTTAGATGGTGTGAAACTCACTTCCTGAAAAAATGTAATTTTATGGTTCTGAATACAGCCATCAAGACATGTGCAACGAGGTTTTCTTGAACCTATAAAGAGCTTGAAATAATAGTTTCAAAAGAGGTACGAATCATTCTTATTTTAGTTATATTGCCAAATATCACAGAGTAAGATGGTAATCATTTTACTCTGAGTTGCAACATACAAAAACGTGATCCCATAGGGGTGACACAGAAAGTACTAATTTCAGTATGTTGTTCCTGTTACATGTCTAAGCAAGATAAATTCAAAATTAAACTGCTGGTTCAAACTCTGCAAAAACATGAATCCCCAAACCTCCTGATGGCATTCTTACACTGATAACAAAGATGTGAAAGTTGGTTAAAATATGTTGGTTAAAACAGTACTTCTAAGCTTTACAACCCAGCTGAAGTGTTCAACCACGTAATGATTTTCTCTACTTGGCAAATAGAATAAATGTTTCTTTCCTCCATGTGAAAACAAAAAATGCCCAAGTAACTCCTAGGAAACACAGAATGAAGATAGTAAGCAGAAATAGGGTAACATACTGCCCTGGTACACCTGGATTTGAAAATGTACATTTATTTCTGTTTGCCCAAAGAACAGACAAAAAATAAATGGTTACGGATGGGGAAAACAGAAGGAATAAAATGTAGGCAAGGTAGAAGATAGGGGACTATAACAAACTCATTTGCCCATGAATGTCCCTTTTGAAGCATTCCAATTCTTTCCTTCTTTCAGCAGTACAAGCCTGGGAGAGGTGGCAGATCCAATATCAAACCAAGAAAGTGATCAGAAACGCAGTTTGAGAATTTCCTATGTGGTGTTTGCCTTTGCTGAGCTATCTGGATTTGCTTGGTGCTATGTAATAAAAGTGTGTGATAATTCCAAGGATGGCAATCCAAAAGACCTCATGACATATTGCCTTTTTTTTTTTTTTTTCTTAAAGCGTTTGCAAATATCTGCTGGTAATTGATAGAAACTGTTAGCTAACTTTCATTCAAAGCAAATTAGTCATCTTGTTCTTCTGTAAGTTCAAGTTCTTTGAAGTAATATCTGGTAAGATTGTATATAGTCAACATAACTTTTCCTCAGATAAAAGCAGGAAGAAACAATCAATTAAAAGTCTGCAAATTTATGTTTGGCTACCAGCAATAACAGATAGTTTTCAAGATGGCATAGAATCAAGACACTCATATAATGTAGCAGTGTTGATTCACTAGGATGAAGTTCTAATACTGCTCCAATACCTGAGAAATTGTCTTTATCAATGCTGCAAGACAGAGTATATATACTTTCTGTGCACAAAAGGCCAGGTAACTCTGGAAGCAGCCATCTTAAGCCTCTCCTTGATCAGACATTGCATCAGGTCCCAGAATAAGTCTAGGATATCTTATGCTTTGGCTTTTGGGAGGGTAGCTAAAATAAAATCACTTCCCTCGTTTGTCTTGCAAACCAGGCCTTTGAGTGGAGGCCTGTTACTGCAAAGACAGAACTGGGGGGTTTTGGGTTTTTTGGCGTTTGTTTGGTTTTTTTTGCCTACGTTCTTTTTTTGGGAACTGAACGTTCTTTTTTCGGGTACTGAGGAGGCTCCAAACTTTTTTTGTGGGAGTGTTTTGGTAGCAGTTCTCCAGAGATACTGGATTTTTTGGTCTTGCCTTTTACATACAGATATTTTAACTCCTAACAAACTGCACTCCCATTCTATTAGTCTTAGTGCTATCACAAAATAAGAAACTCTCAGTCTTTTTTTTTTTTTGTATATAGTTTCTGAGAGGCTACTGATAGAGGTAAGATTGCTCAATAGTCTGAATGCTTTCAGCAGCTCCTCTACTTTGTATAGTTATGGAAAGAGAATGCAAGGATTCTTCAGATTTTGCTCCCTAAAAGAGGGTTAACAGAATACCCTGAAAATAAATACCTGTGTGAAAACCAGCCCTCACTTAGAATATGTGTATTCTATATGTGTGTGTGTATGCAATACTATACTATTATACTAACTTCAGTCATCTTGCTAGCAATGCCATTAATGCCCATATGAATCAGTGCCAAGTCTGAGGGCTGAATGAGCTCTGGCAACCTTTCTGTAGTGTCTCAGATTGCAGCTCCTGGTGAATAGCACAACCTTCTGAAGAGGGGATCAGATCATTATATGGATGCATCTCCTTAGGAAGAATTTGACAACCAGTTCATTTTTGTGTTTCTTCTTGAGTTCTTCTGTGAACATTGGACTCTCTTCTTTCTCTTCGCCAGGATGCTATACTGATTATTGGGTGGGCAGCAAGTTAGTTAGCACAAAGTTAGCGAGCACAGTGCTCCCTTCCCTGTGGAGCATCCACATCATTGTCCGTGAAGTGGAAGACTTCTCTGTCTGCACATCTTCGTGGTCTCCAGATGTGTCATCATACAGGATTCGGTCTATATTTACAGTGTCTGTTACGGCAGGCCATGACAGGTAGGGACTACTGATTCACATTCCATCCCATTAGACTTAAAGCTCTCTACGAATTTAGGATTTCAGGCCTAGAAAGATGGCAATTAAAACCTGAAACCTCAGTCATTGCTGCCCTATAAAAAGAAATCTTTTAATGTCACCTTCATAATTAAAATCCTGTTGAGAATTCCTGCTAGAAAAGAATAAAAATTTCTACTTCATGTGCAACAATGGCATCGACTTGGATACCTAAGTTTCATGTTTTCTACAATGTGCTTTCCAAAATAGCATGATGAAAATATGTAGCTTAAGCAGCTAATGTACACAAGCATTTTCTAAATTCTTTTGTTGTCATCCGTATTGTGGCAACAATTCCTCCTGATTTAAGTACTTTAAGGATTTTTGTGACTGTTTAGCAGAGTTTGGTTTCCTCTCCAGGAACAGTAACAGGATAATACCAGCGCAATAAACATAAAATGAGAAAATGCTTTGAGTTTACCACCTTAAAAATATGACTGCTTGCCCAAAGTATCTAACCTTTCATCATCCCTTTCATAAACCAAGAAGCTCTGCTGCTTGGCTTCTCTACAGTTCCAGAACTACCAAAGATCCCAAAGTTCAGATATTAATACAGTTTCAGTTATCTTTCCAGATGAGAGCTGCCATGATTAGTGCTTTCAAAAACTGATGAAACAGCTCCAGAATAAATTTCAGAATAGCTTCTTCAATGTCCACTCGTTATTATTAGGTGGATATAATATGTGCTTTAAGGGTTGTGAGACATTTTCTATTTTGTCTAGTGGGATGTGTTGAAAGGGAACTGCTCTTTTTAAGACATCCTGACAAACTTTGAAGGTGCTCTCTCTGGGGAAACCTGATGCTGGGAAAGACACTGTTCTACCCTTAGATCTATGAAGAAGCTGAAAGCTATTTGTAGGGTCCATTCTGAGAGCAAGACGTATGACATGAAGATGGACTGAGTAGCCACGGCTTTTGTAATAGACGTGTTCTGTAGATAGATGTAGACTGGCCATGTCCAGCTTAAAGCAACAACAACCACATTTCCTCTAAAGAATGATAGTGAACTCTACCACCTATTAAAAATAGCTACGGAGGCTGAAAGGTCAAAGAAGTCATGCCTTCTGATAAGTAATATACAAGATTTGCTAGAGTAATGGTCCTTCATAACTCTTGGACTGAATGCCCTTTTTTCACGGGCCTTTTTTCATTGCCTAGTAAGAGGAGAGCCAGGGGAGAAAACCTAGCAGCTTTATATGGACAAAGTCTATGGAACTTAATCCATTTAGTTACCTTTATAAACTTTTGAGGCTATTACAGTTAACAAAAAGTTTGATTTTATTGATTTCCTGTATATAAAAAAAGAAATCAGCTCTTTAATCATAGTCAATGCTTTTCTAAACTTCTTTTGGAGAATTTAAAAGGAGGCAAAAAAAAAAAACTTAACAGAGATAATTTTCTGAGCAATATACCAAGAAAATCTTACCCTGAGAAGACATTTATCTCTGTTTCTTTTTTCCTTCATGAAACTCGGGTATTTAGAGAAGTCACCTCTATAACCTATCTGACCAAAACAATCAGAAGAAATGTTAGGAAAGTGGAGTGAAAAACAAGAGTCTAGAGAAGCAGAGGCTGTATGGCAAGAGGTGCACAGTCTGTCAACCTACAAACTATGTGATCTTGAACAGAATAAGCCATTACATTCAGAAGAGAAAAGGACACTGCAAGGTTTTTCATAATACGTGTAATATCAGCACTTTTCTATGACCTGAAAAGGAAGATTTTTATTTTTTTTTTCATACAAATTCAGTAGGAAAATGTAGGAAAGGTACTGACATAAATCCATTACCGACATGGTCTTTATAAAAGCTCCTGGGATTTCCCCAAAACATGAAGCTTAACCAACCATTGTAAATGTCCCTGATCCAAAGCAGGGCGTAAGTACTTTCTGTATAATGCATACATGTTTGAGGCTTTTATCCCCATAGGAGGCCTTTAATCCCACAGGTACAATAAAATCCCAAGGTTCTATGATTGCTTCTTTCTCGAATTTCTTTTTTGGTGAAAGAGGAGTCATGGCAGATCTAAGACTAGACTTAAATCTCTCATCTCTTGCACACTAGAAAGCAGGAACAAGTAGATTCCTGGAAACCCTTTCTTATTTGATACTAAAAACTTGACATCTAATACTCAAATCCGATGTCTAGAAGCAGCTAGGAGACGTCTTTCATTTCTATTTCTTGGGATGATAAAGGAAACAGAACAAATCTGTGAGAACTTGTAAGCCAAAGAATAAAGAGTACAATTTTTTCCTGGATTGCATAACAGAAAGTGGACCACCATGCTAATAGAAAAACAGACCCTCAGTACTGTGTAACCCTCAGAACAATGAGGCACTAGTTAAAAAGTACAAGTGGAAGTCAAATGAAAGAGGACATATGCTCATACAAACATATGAAATTCATTCAGAACTGATCTATAGATTTAGTGCAAGTAGTATAGAACATTAATACTGAAAACATTTTTTCTTGCACATTAATCCAGCTCTACCTTCTACCCTCCATTAGGCACGGATAACAACTGGTCGCAGTTTTCTAACATTTTTTTATTGCTTGAAAGACTGTCATCATGGTTGGAATTCTTTGCCATTAATTTCTGTCCCTGCAGGTAAGCTACATCTCAAAGCTTCCGTAACAGTCACTGGAATCTAGAGTGCTAGTCAACCAATGATATGTAGGTACTTAAATCAGCTTAATAGGGGTCACTCGACCATATTGATTCCCTCTCCCCTGACTGTTGTGGGAGCTTGATAACTTATGCACAGGTCAGCTCCTAGAGCTAAGAAGCTGAACCCCATCCCATGTGTCCCTCTTCTTCATTCTCAAGATTTTTCCTGCGGGGAGGGAGGGAGTCATTATCTCAACCCCTCATTTGTTTTCTGTAACAAGGAAACTTGGGGGCAGAGGGGCACTGCTAAGGAACTGAAGTGATTTTGGTAGGAAGTAACCCCCTGGCACAGCCATGCACACCAGCCACAGAAAATTTTGTTCTCTACCTGCCCCAGTTTACATCCATTTTGCTGGGACTGTTTCGTGATTTGGGGGGAATTTTTTCATTTGCTTTTTTTTAAAGCTAGTATTTCAGCAGACTGCGTGAGCCCTCTCTACACCTTATAACCTTTTATTTGTAGTTTTGGCTTGCCAAGAAACCTTCAGCCTTCTCTTCTTGACCCAAAATGCAAATAAGCTGGCAACTCATATTGTCTAAATCCTGGTCTAAATTAAGAGCGTGCGCTCCCTCTATAGCCAGTGGAAAGTATAGGCACTTTACAGGGCAAAAATTGCACGCAAACAGCATGTAAACTGGTTGTTTGATATTGAATTCATAAGCATTACTTTTTCAGCAATACCACACCATTGCACGGGCATCTTATTTAACCTATCTTGTGCATGACACCGTTGGCATTTCTATTCTGCAAAGCCATGGAAAAGGTCACATGCAGCACAGAAATACTGACTTTTCTTCCCCTTATTCCACTGAAAATACTAAAATGTATTAAGAAAAGATTTTCAAATACACAAAAAAGGCCAATACGTCCACTTTTATATGTCAAAAAGTATTGATGGAAGCTAGGATCTTGAAAGATGTTAAGCACTTCTGTTCCCACTGAGAATCAGAAATGTGAGTGTTCAGCACACATCAGGATCTCAGTATTTATTTTACCAAATATAACAGAAGTTTTGCCTCCCTGTGTATCACAGGTATGAGCAAAGATAACTTTAAAGTAAATTTTAGCTTTGCACAATCTCTTTTGAACTGAATGTCTCAACATGTCACAAAATTCTTGTTTTCTATCAGAACTGAAATTCCACATTTGAAAGCTGGACCACTGAGAACTGTTTTTAGCCTGAGAGCAATTTATTTTGGCTTTGGAGCGTTTTTTGTTTGTTTTGTTTTTTGGAAGGTTTTTTTTGTTGGAGAGAACAACTTCTGCCTCATAGTTACTACTAATGTATTCTTATCACCAGATCATCAGGTGAAAAGCCTTCCAGAGGAGAATAGAAAATTTTTTTCCCCTATTTCTTTTTCCATTAGGAAGATGTGGGAGAACAGTCTGTTCAGCTATCGCTTTCAGTCTTCCTTGCAAGAGATCAAATGTGCTCAAGCCTTTCCACTTCTGGAATACAATGCAAAACATCAAATTTTCCCTAACTTGTTTTCAAATTACACAGTGGGCCTGTAAGATGGAATGAGTTATTTCTTATCAAAGCAGAAGAAGACTAATTGGGTGCATTTACAGTAGCATAATAAAGGCTGTGTAATATCATCCTGCTAATTCCATTCTGTGCTTTAACGAAATCAAAACCAGTAACAACAAAGATACAAAATTGTATTTTGTAACTGAATATCTAGCTTTTAACATTCTGCCTGATTTTCTTATACTTAAATGAACTTAATGTAAAAATACTGTTGGAAAATATTTGATGTAAATATTATTCCGTAGCTCCTTTTCACATTACTGTGAATGTACTTTATGTCTGAAATGCCTACTTGTGAGGCTTTTTGTATTATAATATTGCAACATACTTGTTAATGAAACAATCAGCATTGTGTCTGGTTAAAAAATAAAAGCCATGGAAGTACTGACCTGTTTTCTTATGGGTCCTTTATTTATTACACAGAATTTGATAACTCAGTCATAGTAATTTAGAAATAATGTTTTAAGTGGATAATAGAACATAGAACAGCCCAGGTTGGAAGGGGCCTCGAAAGATCATCTGGTTAAATCTGTTATCTAACACTGTCCACTAGAGTCTTTAAAGCCTTAGTGACGGGGACTCCACTAAGTCTCTGGGAGATTAACTATTTTCACAGTAAAAAATTTCTTCCATATGTCACAATGAAACCTCACCCAGTGCAGCTTTGTCCCTTGTCCTCTCCATGTGGCTCCTTGTGAAGAGAGAGCCTCCACCCTCTTTGTAGCTGCCTTTAGCAACTGTGATGACATCCCGTCCAAGTCTTCTCTTCCCCAGGGTGAAAAGACCTAATCCCTTCAGTCTTTCCTCATAGAGCAGGTTCTCCAGCCCTTTGATCATCCTCGTGGTCCTCCTTTGGACCCTATCCAGTCTGTCTGGGTCTTTTTTGAATTGTGCCGATCAGGACTGGACACAGTACTCCAGGTGTGGCCTGACAAGCACTGACTAGACCAGGATGATCACAACTCTCTCTCTGCTAGTATTGACCCTGTGGATGCAGCCCAGGAGCCGGTTTGCCGTCCTTGCTGCCATGGTGCACTGCTGACTCGTTTAGCTTGTTGCCCAACAGGACCTCCACGTCCCTNATTTCTTCCAGTCATTGGGGACATCCCCTGATCTCCATGACTTTTCAAATATTATAGGCAGTGACCTTGCAAGAACATCAGGCACTTCCCTTAACACCCTGGGGTGGATTCTGTCCAGGCCCATAGATTTTACGTGGGTTGAGCTTCTGCCTTTGACCAGCCCTTCTTCCACCACTGATGGGTCAACATATGTGTTGTCATAGCTATTTGATCCTATAACCTAGGTCCAGCTATGCCAGTAAATACAGAGGTGAAGAAGGTATTGAGAACTTCTGCCTTGTCAGCATTATTAGCGACCAGCTTCCCTGCCACGTTTAGTAATGGGCCCATGTTTTCCCTGTGCTTCTGCTTACTGCTCATGTATCTGAAGAACCCTTTCTTGTTCTTGACAACTTTGGCCAATTTCAGTTCCAACTGAGCCTTAGCCTTGCTGACTGCATCTCTGCCCTAGCAAGGTTCTTGTCATCCTCAATGAGTATCTGGCCACCTTTCCATAGCTGGTATGTTTCTTTTTTGCTTTTAAACACCCAAAAGCTCACTGTTAAGCTTTTTAAGGGTTGTCTCTTGTTCTGCCTTCTTCCTTTCTCTTTGTAGGGGATGGACTATTCTTGTGCTTCCAGGAGGTTGTGCTTCCATCCTTTCCCGTCCATGGATGCTTCCCATTGAATCCCTTGCAGCCAGGCTCTGAGCGTATTGAAGTTGGGTCTCCTAAAATCCAGGGTCTTTGTCCTACTGCTGGTCTTTAGTGTGCTCAACAGGATCTTAAACTCCACAATGTTACGATCACTGTATCCAAAGAGACCATCAGTAGTTATGTTGTCAAGTCTCCACAGTTCACTGCCATACACTCAAATTTCTCTTTTACATTAAGTACAACTCCACTGCCTCTTCTTCCTTTCCTATTTCTCCAAAAGAGCTTGCAGCTGTCCATTGTGGTCTTCATCCTGTGAGTTTTCCCAGCAAAGTCTCTGTGATTCCTACAACATTATAACTCTCTGACTGAGCATAGAGCTCCAGTTCCTCCTGTTTG
>VZTL01075101.1:334-55501 GCA_013400535.1 Scopus umbretta
TTTTTTTCCTGGTTATGCAGGGGATTTACTTGAAACCTCCGAAAGCGCTCCAGATCCCGGGAGTTGACAGTGCGGTTTGGATCAGTCTGACCAGCGCTTCGCCCAAACACACACACCTCTCGGCTACTGATCTCCCTAGCGAGAAAAGCCTTGAACATGTGAATAATTAATTTTTGTGACTCGATTCAAAGAGGTGTGGTGAATGCCGACAGCGGCGTTGTTTCACGTTTAAATAGCAACGTAGTTTTTTAGTAGCATCCTACAGGGAAAAAAAAAAAACACACAACAAACAAAAAACCCAAGTAAATAAAAGCACCATCTTCCTGGTATGAAACTGGATTTATTTTCACTAGGATACCCAATAAAGGATTTGGTCAGGAACTGAGGACAAGATAAAAAACTGAATCAGAGCAAAGAGTAAATGAGGTTCAAAATGCCAGAAATGCGTACTTCTTCCTGGCTGCACCCTCTGGAAATTTTTCTGTCCTTTTCCTTTTTTACTCTTGGAGCCCCACCCCTCATCTTAAATGCTTTGCATCTGGGGGAAGAATCTGAATTTTTCTAGGCACAGACAAGAAGTAAGGTTTTGGAGGAGCGGCTCCCGGTGCTTTGCTCCCAGTTGTTAGTAGCATAGAAGCTGCCAGCGCTCGCAGCGTTCAGGCGTCTCAAGGAAGCACTGCCGGACCCAAACCTCACTGGATTCGGGAGGTTTTGCGCCCCGAAGAGCAACGGCCTTATAGATAGATGTAATGTAAACTATGCCCTCCAGCTGTTCTGTATGGTACGTCCCGGGCGGGCAAGGAGATCACAGATGTAAGTAGCCTGCTGGCTGTTGGGTCGCACCGCTCTGACTGTGGCCGCCAGTTGCAAACACCACAGCAGCAAGTACGAGCCTCCAAATTTTCGGAAATGGCCAACAAGCTCAGGCCGCTCGTTTGAAAGACTCCTAACAAAAACCAGGAAGGCAAACTCCGGGAGCATCCATGAACTTTTAAAAAGCTGCTTTCATGCTGAGCTACTTACCGGCTCTGCTTTACACTGGAAAGAAGGGCTAATCTGCAACTGACTGTCCAATAATGTATCTGACAGGAGCGCAGTTTTCGTGTTCCGGGTTTAGACTGTACGGTAACAACTTTTATAAAACAAAAACAGGCTGGCAAGATTAAAGACAGCATGGACAGAGCAAGTTTTGCACTTGACGAAGGTCGCTTGAACGAGCTACGTTATCAGTTCGTATTTGTTAGTAAGTTTTACTTTTTCGACTGTTAAGAGGCATAATACTGTATTCCCACATTCTTCCAAAATACAGTCTGCTGCAACGTTACCAGTGCCTTCTGCAACACACTACTAACGCGCTGGTAACTTAGACAGTTTGTCATTGATCATAAGGATTTTAGGCAAGCACTGTCATCATGTATACAAAATTTCTTTTTGTAATCTACTTCTACACTGCTTGATGTCTCAAGGATTTAGAGTAATTAATTTCAAGTAAACCAGTATTATCCCATATTCCTAAGAAACCTCTATAAGGCTGCAGGCATTCTGCAAGTACTAATTCAAAACCAAAAAAAAAAAAAAAATCCCACTTCTCGACTGTCTGTTACAGGGAAGAAGGTGTAGTGGCGGGACACAAGAATTAAATACTTAATTAAAAACACAGTGTATAGCACTTCCTAAAAAGCTAAGCATGTGCTCTGTGTGAAGGAGAGAACTTTTGGATGAACAGATTGCAATGAAAACATGAGCATGCAGTATTTTCTAGGATGTGACTAATCTCAGACCTGTCTTTAATTTACTGTGAGGTTCTTAACTTTTTTTCAACGGGCCAAGTACACAGCCACATTCTCCACTCGTGTTTTCAAAAGCTAAGTGTGTTTTAGTTTCTCCCTGTGTTTCTCCTTGTCTGTTGCTTGAGACTGCTATACAGACATGTCATTGTTCATCCTGCAGTGTGGTGTGACACTTCATATGGAAGAATGAAATACAATGGTATTTTCCCCTTATTTTTTCATTTATCCATTACTGTTGTCAACCTGATAATGAAACTGTGTTTAAACTAATAAATGGAGAGCAAATTTATTTCTCAGTTGTTACGTCCTCCTGCATCAACCTGTTTCATAGATGTGCACAAAAATCAAGGACTTTCTTACTACAGCCCCATAAAGACCTATTCTAAGACTCAGAGGTTTAATTTTTCTGGTATCCCAAAGAAGAGGAGCTCAATATGCTTCTTTGGATTCAATATATGGATTCTGATATATCCTTTTTAAGAGCAGAAATGTGTGAAGAAAACATGAGAACATTAATACAGCAATGAAAGTATTTTCTTTCCCATTTAATCTTGCTAGAAAGATCATTCTCTACTGATATGGACAAAATGAGATCTGCAAAGCTCTTTACAGAAAATTACTGAGGGTGTCCAGTTTGGTTATAGTAGACTAGAGAACAGTCTAACTGTTGTTTGCCTGCCATAGTTCATGCATTTAATGCACTAAATTTTAGGACATCAGCTTTTTTTCCTTTTTTTTTTTTTTTTTTTTTTTTTTTTTTCCAATTGCAATTGAAAATTTAAATCAGAACTTTAACTGAAAAACTGCAATACAAGATTTCTATTTTATGAAGTGGAATTGAGGGGGGCAAATAACTGTATTGAATTACTTAATTCTGCCAAAAATTTTTCATGGATAAGGAACTACAAAATCCTAGATGGCTAGACAGCTTAAGCAGAACTTCGGGGTCAGCTGCTAATTACTGAAACGTCATCGTATTTATTCTTGGAGATTGCTCCCAGAGGGAAAAATGGTGTGTTAAGACCAGCAAAACCTGAACAGCAAAAGTCTCAGAGAACAAGATGACCATTACGAATATGTAAGCAGGTGCAGCAGATCTATTTGATATATCATCTAAAATCCCTTCATGCTATTTTCGTCTTAGGTGTGCCAAAACACAAAACCAAAACCTGGTAGGTTTTGTGCATCTATGCTTTGTAATTCACAGGTGCTAAGGAACAGAACTTCTGTCGATGCAACCAGCTGAGTCTTAGAAACAGAACGAAGAATGGGAAAGGCTTCATAGTCATTTCTTGGGAATGACATAATAATACAGTTTCCAGGAAAATGATGGAAAATTTGAATCATGGTACCAGTTACCCTTAAGAAATGACAATTTGCGCTCAATGTCCTGTATACTTCTCTGGCAGATAATAGAAGAAACTGGAAAGTTATGTTACAGTTGAGTACGTCTGCATGCCCATCTTAGGCCTGGACGACCTTGTATCCACAGGCAGTTTTAGTTTAGCATTAAATGCCAGCACCAGCTTCCATCTCGTTTTGCTCTCTGGAACTTCCAGGGATTGCTTGGCCCTTAAAATCTCAAGCAAGGTCATGTCTGCTGAATATGAACATAGTCATATGCAGTACACTGTTCCCCATGAGAAGACCCTTTCTCTTGATTGTAGGGAGGATTTTCCCATTGGATGCTCAAGTTGTGTGGAAGACATTCCTCAGGCTGCTTTGGCTTCATGAATATTGGTGGGTGTTGCTAGCTTTAGGCAGCAAACTTCATCATCATTACTAGGGTTTTCAAGAGACACAGGTGATCTTTTAAGGGTCCAGCTCTGTTTCACAATCCCAGTGATGCTCTGTGCTCTTTCAGTGACTGCAAGACTTGACAGTCTATCGAGGGCCATTTTTTTTTCTGTCAGCCCAAAGAACCTTTCATATGGCTTCACTCCAGCTATCGCTCTGCTCTGGTCCAGTGCCTCTATCAGCACTCTTCTACAAAGGGCAGAAGAGGGTATGGAAACTGCTTAACGTTCTCTAGTCTTCAGGATGCCGACTTCAGTCCTCGGGCAGCACCTGTGGAAGGGTCTTTCTTCTGCAGGACTGCTTTGCTGTCATTTATGAGTTCCTTACCTAACTAGGAAGATGCTACCTATGTTCAGATGCACTTAAATGGTAATAGATGCCAGACTATACCGCTGGATCCCTGAAATGTGGCCTATTCCATCTGTCTCTCCTGATTTTATCACAAAGGTCATGGCTACACGCAAAATATACCCCAACACTATTAGGAAAACTTGTCGGCCTACCTGATCCTAATCTCAAAGGTCATACGCGTAGATGGAAAGTAGGTAATACCAACGTAGTCTTTAACATCCACAAACAGAACAGATCCTTTCAGAGTGTGCAGAGATGGTCAATCTTTGGTTTTAAAGCAGCAATGAAAGCTGCAATCATTACCTATTGTAGGATCAAACCAGCATTATGCAGATCAGTCTTCACTACCACAAGCTATACTAGTGAATTGTTCTCTGTGAGTGTCGTAATAAGAGTAATTTGTCTTAAGATTTCATCTGCTTCCTTTAATGACAGAAAAATTCTCCTGTTCATATTTGGAATCCAGTTTTAAACACATCATCATCTACCACATCCTACCAGAAGTGAAGTCCTTACTTTAGATTTTGTCTGGGTAGATTATCAAGCAGCCTATCACCTTGTGGCACAGATGACTGATGGTGGGAAGAGCCATGAGCCTAACTGGAAAAGGCCAGTATACAGGTTTTTTTTGACAACTGAACACATTCTTGTACTCATTTGCTAATATTCTAAATAGGGCTAGTGAGGTGTGGTGGTCTGATGAATAACAAAGTTATGACTTGTTTATAAGAAAAAGGAGACAAGTTAGAAAATTGTGTTAAATGATTTTTCAAGGCTTTTTTTTTTTTTTTTTTTTTTTTTTTTTTTTTTTTTTTTTTTCTATTNTTTTTTAAAATTACCTTTATTTTCCATCCACTTTTTGGTTTTAAGGGTTTTCAAATTCTGTGCCCGCTTGTTCAGTCCAGAAGCTTCAGGAGCACTGGATAACACGCAGTAGGTAATTACCTCTGTTGCTGCCTCAGCCTCGGAACAGACCGCAGCATCACCTGAAGCTAAGACAGACCTCATCCGGAAGTGTAAACTAGTTTCACTCCCTTTCACCTCCCCTTGCAAATACATGGCAGAAGATGTGGAAGACTACTATTTGTAGTACATGCTATGCTGTATATTCCTACGGTATCTATGATGTAAGCTGACCGTTCTCAAGATGACAGTAAACCAAATCAATCAGTTGTTCACAAATTACATTGTCCAAATAGAAGATTCACTTTTGAGCAACTCATCTGCAAAATCTGCTGCTTTTTGCAATAAGAGCCATACCGGCTCTTCACAAATAACCTTAATTGATTAATACAGGATGTATCAGGATCTGGACACCAAGTTTGCAAAATCGTTTTCATTGGGGAAACCGCCTTCCAGTAATTCCCTGCCAGAGGAACAGTTGTTGCAAAGAAATCCTATTCCAGTAGCATTTAGAAGATAAAAGTTTCATCTTCTAAAGTACTCAAAGCAGTGGAAAAACTCTATGATCTATAATGAAGTCCTCCAAATTGACAAAAAAAGTTAGATTGCACTTTGCAGCAGTATACACGAAGTCCCAAGACTAATTAGTTTCTCTTTTTTATACAATTGCGTTTTCAGAAATTGTTCTTGCTGTCACAGCTGGCCTTGGGACTATTTACATATTTTTCCCACGCATTTGGGCTATCATTCATGTTCAGAGATAGCTATATTCCTTGCACACAAATACCAAAGGAAATTATCACAATCTGAGCCGTTTTGACTCCTGAGGCTTATTGTAATTTTAATAGGGGTAGCTAAACAATTCCAAGGATTGACTTTTTTCTCCTTAATTGTGGGATCAGCAATGGTCATATTCAGAACTTTTTAATTTTAACTTTTGGTTCTTCCTCTTCTTGTTTACCTCTTTTGCAACCTCCTTTGTATGCTTTTTACGGTATTAATTCATAGTTTATATGGCAGTTTGTTAATATTTCCAAGATATACTTTAATTGACCTCAAGTTGTCCAGCATCCTTTGCAGGACAATGGTGTGAAAATTATGTTCTGTGAGTTATTTTCCTGCAGGAGCATCTACCATACAATCTGAAGGAACACAGGAGAAAAACCTATTTTCTGCCCTCTCATACCAAGAAAAAAAAAGGATAGGAAAGGTTGCCTTACTAACTTACCAGTTACCTTTCTGAAGGTAACCAGTTCTCTGTGAAGTAGATGGTTCATGAGAGCTTTTTGGATCTAAGCAATGGCTGTTCAGTGTAATTTCAGTGAAAGAAATCTAGAACATTAATTTTGTCCCCTCTCCGTAAATTCATCCTTTCCTATCAATGAGTACGATAAAATTTATAGTAAGAATATCACTACTTCTAACCCCTAGACAATTGCACACTTTCCCTTTCTGTGCTTTTTTTTTTTTTAAGATTCTTTCTCCTTCCCCTCTCATTTCTTCTTTGTTTTTGTTCCTCTTGGTCTGATAACCTGTTTCTCTTCCATCGTCTTATTTTTTCTAGCCTCCTAGAAGAATGCGTCACACCCTTTCAGGCTAACCCCCAGGGTACGGTGCTTTTCACAAAGCACAACTCCTGATGACATCTGCCCAGGCTACAACTGGATGTTACAGCCTCCTTTTTCTTTCTAGCTGGAATGCTGCTCTCCTGCTGGCTCTAATCCCACCGAACATCAGGGAGGTCCTCTTTGGTAAACACAGAAAAACCCTGAGGCCTTACCACTGTGCAGGCTCATTTTAAACCCTTTATAGATAAAAAAGTACCTACCCAATTTGAATTGGAATTTAACTGTGCTTTATTTAATTTTTCAGTCTTAGAGGATAGGGAGCTTTTCTGAGCAAATTGAGAGAATAGAATATTGTACGTCTCTCGGTATGCCACAAGCTGTGCAATGACTATGTAATACTTGAAATCTCTTAGCAATTTAAGGCTTTGCAATTCAAATACTACTCACTTCTACAGAATCCTGAATTATAAAGTGTCCCAGTGTCACAGTGAGGTGGTCTGCTTTGCTGGGGCAGTTAACATCTAAACAGAGGAAATAACCTGAGCTGACCAACGAAACCCAGTCAGACTCTGTTTACGTACAGAAGCGTGAACACTTCTAGGAATTTTTGTCTAACCTGAAGTTCAACTTCCCAGCGAGAGGCTTTGATATGGCAGTGAAAAGCACAGAAGGTGAGAGGGTTAACATGTCAGAGCCGGGAGTGATCGTTTAGACAGGAAGAGAGATTTATAAAGTTTTCATGAGTATCTGAAACAATCTTCAAAATGTTTCAAACGTACAGGCGGCTGTCTAATAAGTTGCTTGTCTTACAACACGGGGGGAAAAAAAGGCAAAAAAAAAATATTCTTACACTTGGGATTAGGCCACAGCACCAGGCAACGCATGGCATCCCAAGCAGGTTCTGTATCTGGTGTCAGCCTGGCTTCGTTCTTGTTTGCTGGTACCGCTTTCAGTAATAGCCTGATACCGACACAGAGGGAGGTCCCAGACCTTCGTTAGGGCTCCTAATCGGCACCCTCACAGAAATTTTCAAACTTAAATGCCTAAAGATGCTATCACCAAGATACATATGCAAGCGAGTAAGTAACACTGGCATGTAAATCTCCATTTGAGTCAGGATTATTTTATTACTATGCAAGTCAACCCACTTTAGATTTACAAAAATCCAGGTGGTAACTCCACCCCGCCGCAGGTGCGCTGAGCAAGACAGAAAGTAAAGGCAGCCATTTACACGCTGGCGGGCGCGGAACAGCTCCGTTTCCTGGGAGCTACCCCGCGTGATTTCAGGTGCGAGAGACCCAGGCTGCTTAGGACACGTACCTGGCTGTAGCTCTGGATGGCGCCTCTGGCCTGACCGCTGCGGGCCGGGAGCTGGGCGGCCGCTGTTTCACCCAGGGCGAGGGTCTGGTTGCTGTGGTAGCTGGCCGAGTACTGGAAGGACCCTTCGGGTTTGGAATTGAGCTGGAGCGCGCTCTGGGAGAGGAGGCTGGGCCCTGCGGGGACAGGATGCGGGAGCCGTCAGAAAGTCCCAGCGAAAGGGCATAGCTGTACTACCTGTGGCGTGAGCCTAGAAATTATCAGATGTACGCGGCTTCGGCTTTTCACAGTTCGGCTTTTCAGTAATAAAAATCACATACATTAAATTGTTTCTTTACAATTTGCAGTTGAATTCTTTACAATTACTCAGTCATTATGATTGTGTTCAAGCTACAGACCGCGCTGCTTTCTGTGCAAAAAACGTACGGTTTTGACTGGTGGAGAAATTCTAAGCCTAAACAAACCCAGCCGTACTATTTGATAAAGAAGTCTTGGTTTTCAGCTCAGAATAGTTGATGAGTTTTCTTTTTTCCTATGGATAAGCCTTGTTTCTTTCACGTAATTCTATCCAGTCGTTCTGCGTGGGAAATGCTAACTTGGCCCTCCCTGGGCCCCCAGCACATTAGGTCTATTGATTACTGCCACTCTGTCCTGTACGCGCGGTGATGTAATACTGTGGTGCCCGTAGGGATGGATGGCAGCCTTTAAAATATTAATAGCTCCTCTCATCATGTAGGACTCGCCCTGATCTCAGTGAATCTTTGATCACTGTTTTGGCAGCCTATCTCATCTTCCCCATCACGGCACTGCGCGGCAGGAGAGCCAAGTGCAGGCAGTGAGCTTAAATTGGGGCTGCCAGACTGAAGGGCACGTCGGGAACGTGAACAGTGACACTTTCCACGGTTATTTAGCTGCTCCGTGGTACTAAAACATGCTCTAATGCTCATTAGCTTCACGTACAAGTGATTTAGCTTATCGCGTAGCCATAGCAAATTCCCCAGTTTTTGCCCCAAGAGCATACATCAGACAGGGAAAGGCCAGTCTTCCCACTGCGCTGTCGCGTGCTTTAGACATGACCTCCCACAACCGCTTCTGATGGTGAACTCATTCCGTCTCCGTACACTAAGAGCTACATTAAAGAATACTCACCTAATCCTTCCCTATGCCTTCACCGATTTTAGTCTAATTTTCCATAAACTAGCTTACTCTTCAGTGGTGCCTGGGTCCAGCAAGTGAAATACAAGAGGAGAGAAAAGAAGTGGGTTTTGCCTTGGCCACTGCACAAGTTACAAAGAAGTCGACCGTCAACCCAACAGCTATCATCTATAGCATATTCAGCAGCTCCACGGGGATGATAACCCATCATCTTCTGGTTAGCACTCACAAGCTCATGAGAGCGTTAGAAGGTGACAAAAACCTTAAGGGATGTGAAATGATGACATTCACTTTGCTTCCACAGAACATGTGAAAAGTTCAGTTTTAAAAAGACTCACAATTGCCAAATTCCAATGAATTTTACCAGAAATAACTCCCAGTAAATTCCTGATAGAAAGGCCAAATTTTATGACCTTTAAGTCTTTGCTACGAGGATGTACAGATGCTCCAAGAAGATTTCCGCTTAGAAAACGTGCAAACAACCCCACCCCCAAATTAACATGCAGAGTATTTTTTCCCCTAGCCTCATGGAGAGTATTTTTTCCCCAGCCTGTTTCTCCGAAATGGCTGAACCATTATGACTTGTATTTTCCAAAATCCAACCCAAACCTCTCATATTATAAACAAGTCGTAGCAGGTTATGTAAAGTGGAAGAGTTCACATCTAAGTGTAGACTGGGATGATGGCACTATTTTACATGTCGACACAATTTATACTCCAAAATCAATTGCATTCATCAGAATATTCCAGATGTAGGACAAATTCAGAAAGTACGTTCCGGTCCTTTTATTTTCCTTGCAAGTGCAGAAGGAGGCAGGACTCCATGTATGCTGTGAGGTTATTAGAAATGTATCACACGCATAGGAGAGCTGAATTTAATCCTGCATGGGTGCTTATAAATCCAACACCTCTTAGCTTTCTATTCCCTGACTCTGCAAATAGGGTTTACTATCCATTTTCCATTTAACTGGTTTTGTTGCAAATTTTGTTCTTTAATGAAAGAAATATTTTCACAGATTTTTTTAAAGAGCATAAAGAACAATACAGGCTTAGTTTTAGAAATATATTTGTAGACTTTATTTTAATCTTTTGGATTTTGAATTTTCACTGAGAATTTGCCTGTGATCAACTGACATCATTAAGTTCAGAAAATTCACAAAAGCATAACTTTCCCAGGGAGGGCAGAAGTTGCAGCAAGAAAGCAGGTTTTGTGCATAACAGTGTTTGTACTCATTCTGAAAGTAATTATGCTGTGACATTTCTAAAGCTTAAATAATGATTAAACTATCACATGCTATGAACTCAATATGTTTAAATTTTCATTGCATCTGGCTTTCAAGTGTTCCTTTCATATTACTGTGGCTCACTAGGGGATTTACATAGCCAGCTAGAATCACATACATGGGTTCCCTGCACCATTTAGCCTAAACACTTCCAAGCACTTTAAGAAACTTATCCAAACAGTAGAAAAAAAAATTTTACTAAGATGTTCAGAGCACATGGGTTTAAGTTCGCTAACTACTGTATAGCAGTTTTTATTTTGTACCTTAACAAGCAGTAATGAACAATTAAAACGTACATACATTTCAACAAAGTGATCACAAAGCCATTTGAGAGAGGGACAGACATAGAGATATTTAAATGTTAAATAAGCCCACATTTCTCAAGCCAACCTAGAACAGAGTTGTGGCTGCTCACCTGTAAATAACTAAGTCTAACCCAAGCATACAAACTAGGAGAGATACTTGAGATCAGCCAGCATGATCTGGAAACAAACAAGGGGCAAAGGTTGCAGAATGAGCCCCGCCACGCGCAGCCGGGGCTATTCCTGTGCCCCTCACCTGTGAGGGACGGGGTATGGCACTGGCGGTATTTCTTCATGGGCCGCTGTTTTTCTTCCTGACTAACAACACGATGTGCAATGTTGCAATAAGGTGCAGTGTAGCTATGTAAAAACCAAACCAAGGAAGTGAGTGCTCTTAAACGATGAGATGATTATTAATTCAAGGACATCACAGTAACAGTTGATTATGGGAAACCAATGTGACACAACGAATCCAGGTCACTATTATCATCCATGGCTGGGTCAAAAATGCGGAAAAAATGGAAATCCTGAAAACATTTCTCCTTTTATTTTCAAGAGAAATATTTGCTTTGGAATTAAAATCTTTTGCCTGTCATTTCTGCTCTCTTCAGACCAGTTCCTCTTCCTTCTTCCATCATTGAGAGTAAGAATTTCATATTGCATTATTTTTTTTTAAATAAATTGTTCTTGAACAGTGAGTGTTTGTATGCAGAAATACTTTATATGGCTGTTTCAGAACAGCAGAATACTAGGATACTTCTCAGTACCTGCAGGTACTGTTCTAGCTCTACCAGTGCTTGCTTAGGCAAGAAAAAATTAGTTACAAGTATAGAACAAATGCACATAAACTTCTAATTATTCTACTTCTTATACAAGAAGTGACAAGATATTACAGACCAGTAAGGAAAAAAAAAAAAAAAAAAAAAAAAAAAAAAAAAAAAAAAAAAAAAAAAAAAAAAAAAAAAAAAAAAAAAAANACAATAAAATTCTGCCAGTATAATTATTTTACCATATTTCTCTATTTAGGTCATCCCTTAAATTTCCATTTTTTCAAACTACAGTTTGCAGCATATTTAAAACAAGATAAAAGAAGCTTTCCATTGAGTGAAAAAAGTGCATTTTGCTTTTAAATAATATCCTGTTCCTCAGCATAAAAAATGTATATTCACTTGTGCAACTGACTTCATACCTACATTTAATCAGAACAATCCAACTTATACATTGAAGAAAGGTCCAAAATACCCATTTTGGTCAGAAACTGCCAAGGGCTAAGGCTACTATATTCAAATCCATTGGAATATGCTTGCCGATTTCAGTAGGAGTCAAATCAGTTTTTAAGATACTCTAAGTGTATTACAGTGGTGCGTGCTAACAGGGGAAAGGTACTGATCGAACATACAGTATATTACCAATTTTTAACAAATATGATGCCGGTAAAAGAGTGGCTGTATTATTTGAAATGTTTAGCAGACCAACTACGTCAGCACCACTGCTCCAAATTTTAAAAGCCTATTTCCTTCTGCTAGTCCTCCTGCGACAAGAGGGGATTCAACGCTCCCTGGCATTGCCAAACTCCAAGAGTACAGCACGTAGCTTTCCTTCCCTCACTCAGGTGGAAGCAAACCCCAAGAGCAGCTGGGTGTTCAGCTGCCCACCGCAAACCACAGCTCTGGGAGGCCTGATACCCAAATTAAGCAGAAAAAAGAATATTAAAAGAAAAAAAGAAAAAAAAAAAAACAAAACCAAGAAACAAAGTGCATCAGCACAGTACTGAATTCTGATTCAATGAATAGTCATTAATGCTGACTGGAGCTTCAGTGAGAGATTACAACAAAACAAGGCATCAGCACCAACAGTAGTTGAAAAGCCAGGAAACTTGGTTGGGAATCACAGCTGGCGAGTCATGACATGTTTTCTTCCCTTCCCTTGGAGGGTAGGGCCTTCCTTGTCTGGTGGTGACCACACAAGTAGCAGAGCTCACCCAAATTGTATCCGATAGCGGTCATTAGCAGAAAAGTAGCTCACGTAAGAAACCCAGTAAGAACTTGGGCTCTAAGGAGCTTACCAGTGTCAGAAGTTAAGCAGTTTTCTAAGTGCTGAGAGTCTGGTCCAGTACCCTTACACTGATTAGAGATGGGGGGGCAAAGGAGGGCAAATCCTATTAAGTTTTCCTGTTTGTAATATTACTGGATCATGAGTGAACATTTAAAAACAAACACATGGTGTAAAGTCTGGTAAGATTTAAGTACAATCAGTATTTGTGGTACGTATTTTTACCTACAGGACAGCAAGTNCCCTTCTGATTGTCTCCCCCATCCCACTGGGGCAGGGGGAGGGTGAGCGAGCGGCTGTGTGGGGCTTGGTTGCCGACTGGGGTTAAACCACGACACAAAGCTAAATAGCCAGATGAGTATGAAATTCTTGTAAAGGAGGAACTCACAAAAAGAAACTGAAGAATTGTTCCCCGTGGGGATATCAACGACAGCCTATCCCTAGTGTCCGCCGTCAAATATCTGAAGAGTTACTTCCATTTCCTAATCGTTAGACTGCAGTATCTCACGGAATACCTCACAAATTGTAGCTTCATAGCATGTAACAATTCAAGATGATGCTATAGCAATAGTATGGTCAATCTTCAAAACAAACAAACAAAAAGGCTGAATTACAAAATGACTAATATATTACATTATAGAGCAGAATTTATTGTGGAACAAATATTCAATAATATATTATCTGCTAGTTGTTCAATTATAAAATAGTTAGCGTATAATGACAAGTTACATACAGTACTATATTATTACAAGATAAGGGCATGATTAATTCAGTATTCTAAATCTATGCAATAATTACTTCTGAATTGGCTAAAATAATTACACTACAAGAGAAACATATATGTAGTCAGCCCCCGTGAGGTAACTGCATGCTTGTTACTTAGTTTTTCATGTGACTTCCAACAAAAATATCACACAAGGGAAAGGAGAAGAATTTTTTTCTCTCCTTAAGATTTAAAGTCAGTTGGCTTACCAGGGCACATTTCCTTCCCCAAGTAAGTAGTAAAGCAGAGCTCTACTATTGTGTTACACATTTCCATTTGGTCAGTCATCTATTGCAATGCCAGTACTAATTGGCAAAGGAAATAGACCAAACCGTGCTCGAACGAACATTTAATTAGCTCCCATACCAATTATAAACAACACTTCACTCACCTTCGATCAACTGACAGAAGTAGTAATGATAAATTATAGAGTAAGTGTAAATAAAGTGGGTTTAATTCGTGTAATTAATCACTTCACACATTCTTCAACCTGCTTCGTTCATTCGGGTAACAGTTTAAAGAAAGCACCAACAAAACTCCTTTAATGTCCTTTAAACGTGCATTTACAAAGTTAACAGGTCGAGGTGCCTCACATCCCAGCAAAAGGAACCATGTCCTAACTGTTAGTATATGCCTAATTAAGGATTTAAAATACCAAAAAGTCATCCCTTACTGTTTCTTCTGCCTTTCAGGTCATTTAGTTTGAGTGTGAAATATTGATTCCAACCCTACAACCTACTTTCTTTGTTAGTTCATTTAAGTGTGTGTACTCATGGTAAGTAGTTGCTAACCCCTCCTAAAAGTGGGTTGTATTTGTTGCCCAGTATTGCAAAGGAAAGGATAATTAAAAAAGATGTAATAAAACAAAAGATCAGGTCAGGTATCTGTAAAGTGGTCACTCAATTTCTGAGTGTTCAACTGTATTGGAATGCTGGGGGAATCCTGGAACTAGACTGAAAGAACAGTAAAACCAGGGATAGTTCTTGATGGTATCCTGCCAGTGTCCTTCCACAGTATTTGACAGTAAAGAAGAGGGGATGATAGTTAAAGACCAGGTGGATGGACCTGCTCCTAGTGATACAAAATTCTTTGGCATCTCACTGGTATATCCTGTTTTCCAAGTCCTGCTCCCAGAATTAAGCTGCATATCCGGCTGGGATCAGGAGTAAACTTTCTCTCCAGACTGGAAGGGTAAGGTGCATTTGTTTGTTTGTTTTAAACCCTGCCATTGCAGTATGGCCTATTTTTGAGGTCACCTGAAACGCTCTTTGAAGAAATGCTCTCTTGCTGAGATGATTTAGGATGGTTTTGGAAAGCAAAGAAACTGAGTGAGGGGGAAGGGAAGCCCTGCAAGTGGGGTGGCAAGGAGCAGCCACCTCGTCACTTAACTACAGATGTCTCTCCCCTCTTCCCCATTTTCTAGTCACTGAGGAAGTTGCAAAAAGTGCAGGCAGAAGCAGTGGAAGCAGGGGGCAATTGTGGGGGAAAACCCTGGGAACTAGATGAGAAACCTTGGTGGCTATCATAAAAAGAAGACGTTTTCTTAATTACAGGCAGAAAAAGGAGAGATTAAAACAAGGCAAAACTTACGATCTGAAGATGAAAACAAATACTGCCAGCTACAACTGGGCAAAGAGATTCTGCAGGAAAAGTTCAAGCCAACTGTTAGTCAGGTCTCAAACAGGAGCTATAACTTAACAAGGAGCTATAATGTAACAATAGCAATAAGCATTGACCCCATTCTCCCTCCAAATCTAGAACTAGTATTAGAATAGTACTAGGAAAATTATTTCAAGAGCTACCTTCCAGGAGGTATTAAATATTAAGGATATCAGAACCTTTATGTGACAAGAAAAAATGCCAGGGCTGCAATATAGTAATAACAAAGAAAGTTGGGAAAGGGCCAGAGCCGAGGGGGTGGGGGGGGAAGGAAGCAAATGCATACTTAAAATGAAGAAATAAACTACAATACTTTACGTGCTAAATCACAAGCAGCTCCCTTGTTATGAAACAAACACATCCCTTTAGATGAGAGGCAGCAATTCTTAAGTGAGTACACTGGAAACAAACTTGGTTTACAGAAAAGGAAAGTAATTTATATGCGATACCATGCTCTACCAGCACTAAGAAGGCTGGCTATGTTCTACCTACAAATACAGAAAAGGGCTTTACTGTTGCTACAGAACCTATTCTTAGGTACTGGAAAATAGGATTTGGTGGAATGCATGCAGACATGTAGAGTAAGTTCATTTTCATCCAAGAAGTCTATAAATGATATATATCTGGAGAAATGATTCAGAAACTAGGCTGATACCCTTACATAAGGGAACAATACAAGGATATCCCTTCTAACTCTTTTTCTGACCTAATTACTACTGGAATGAAAGATGAAGAACACTTTATCTCAAGAGTAAGTGAACTGGCAATAGCAAATAGTTTCATTAGATAATGATTAGCTTATACTTTTTATGCAAGATAAATTTTTGCCATTATTGTAAGAGGAAAACAGAGGTGTTGGCTAGGATTTGAAATAAGACATCGCTACTCCAAGGAATAGCAAAGCACTATGAATGCCCACAAGAAGTAGTAGAAAAACATAAGACCTGAAGTGCATGGAAAAAAATAAGGCCTGCATCCCACCCCAAGTGTAAATGGTTCTTTTTTGATTACTTTTTTTTTTTTTTTATGGTCATATTGAAATCCCAGAGTTGGGGCAGGGGGGATAGCACCAATGTCTGATTCAGAGAGAGAATGCCTGACACTACCAGGTTTCTAACTACTGCATAATGCTAATGAAGTGCCTCCAAGTAAGAGGAATCCCCGTGCGATTCAACTAGGATTACAGAGTGGCAAATGTGATCTCCTCTTAGTGTTCGGTAGAATCTTTCATAACTTTGCAAAATATTGCCCGGTGCTTAAATTTGCTAACTGTGCACCTGTGAGAGACAGGAAAATAAAAAAAAACCAAACCAAACAAACAAACAAACAAACAGAAACCAGAGAGAAATAAGTAATTCTTCAATAGCTTATCTTAGTAAGGAAGTACTTGGCGGGGAAGAATTCTTTAGGGATAGATAACTTTTATGGCAAAAATATGTAGGCGATATATTATAAAGATAATAGACTTTCCAGTGAGTTTACATAAAAGTCTTCTGGAAGTTAGGAAACGTGTTGGAAATATGAAATACTAGCAGACTCATGGAACACGGTAACATAGCAAAGCCTAAGCAGTCCTGACATAACAGGGTAACTTCAGTGTTATTTACTCAGATAGTGTATGTTTTGCTTTCTATACCGTACGACACATAGCATTACTCCAGATGTTTGTATGAAATGTAATATGGCCAGATTTTCTTTCATAAGCAATACTTGGTAATGTTTGACAGTAGGAAAAAATCTGGAGTTCCATTACTAATGAGAGAAATTACTGAAGATGCTAGAGAACATGACCTAAAGACACGTACTGAGCAAGAATAGGTTATACATATGTAAGCTTAGAATACAGAAGTTGCCCATGTCTTTGTTTTATTTAATAGACAAAGCTATCCTAAATTTAGATTAAAAACAAGGATAACCTACTACTGCAAATTTTTAAATGACCCCAAGATTAAATAGCTTATTTTGTAGAAGATTAATCATATTTTATGAAATCACTTGCTAAACTCTGCAGATATCGAAATCAGATAGTCTCTGAAAGAGATAATTTATCATTGGCCATTAGGATGGTATGCTTTATAGGAGCAATAGAGAGAAACAACACAGGAACAAGATGGGCAGCAGGGATGATAACTAAATTACATTTCTGCACTACAGAGGACACAAAGACGAAAAATAATATCATATAGCCTTCCATCTAGGGATATCTAAGGATGATCTGGAGCTCTTTTGGCAGTAAAATTCCTGCTGGCACTTGTTACACCTCCTTGAGAAGCCTCTGCCAACAAAACCTCGTCAGTGGCCTAAGGCAGACATGATGTGAATTACAGGCAGACTCTAAATCGCTTATTTCCACAAACGGCATGATCTGCTGATGGTGACGATGTTACTTCCGCGAAACTCTGCAGGTGGTACCCAAAACTAGCAGTGGCAGAAGTCACATCATAGTTCACTGTAACATTAGTTTGCTGTCTATTAAAAGATCAGACTGTGGAACCACAGGAGAACAGTACCTGAACTGGGCTTCTGGCTGGTATTCGATACGTTTCTGAATGCGACCACAAGAAGAAACTTGCACGCAGGAGGAGGCACTGCACGCAGCAACACAGACAGCAAGCTCTGACTCAGAAGGAACTGTCATGTTTCCATTTGGGAAACACTGAATTTTGGCATAAATAATTGTTATTTTTTAATTTGTGTTTTCATTATCAGTCTCCCATTTTGCGAAGAATAACTACATTTAAAACAGAGCGCGTGCTTTGTTTACAGAAAAAAAGCCAAGTAAATTAAGACCATATTTTGCATGATTAAATCCTATTTTTTTGGAAGTAGTTTGTACCTTTGAAGACCAACTGTGAATGTCAAGTGTTCCTAGTCACCCTCTGTGCCTAGCACAGCCTAAAGCTGCTATTGATAGTATTAAACTAATGTGTTCCCTTTTTATTTCTAGGAAGTAAAATCAGATGGTTATAGACATCACACAAACATGACTCACATGGAAGCTGAATGCATTATCAGTAATCAAAAAATTAGACAAATCTCTTCTGATAGACCTAAATTAGACTCTTGAAAATTATTATTATTAATAATAATAATAATGTAAAAAGTGCCTACCAGCTTCTGACTATAAAGCGTATAAAACTACTCACAGATATACGGATGTAATACAAAAGGCATCAGTAGATCTATAATGCTATTATGCTGTTCTATGAACTTTACTACTAGCACAAAACAGGTTTCCTCTTCTCGTGCAAAGTAGAACTCCATTTTTCCTGACCTTCGACAGGCTTAAATCTTGAACCTCTTCTGTCCACAAATGAAAATGACTATTTGGTCTCTGAGGCGAGCCAGTGCAGAATGTGTTTAGCAACTGCCTCAGAAGTCAATTAAGAAGTAAGTCAAAAAGGTCAAAATTTTACAACAATCTTTTTCATCTGCCAAAAACCAGCAAGTACACCCTTTTGCTTCTGCTTCCTCTTTCTGTGTCTACAAATGTGCACTACTCTTTGCTCTCACGTTGTACTCAGAAAATGCATTCCTCCATTTATAAGGACAGAACGGAAAAAACGGAGGCAACTCCCTACTCTGCGTTATCATAGAAGTCACAAAAGTCCTGCGTTGCTGAGAGCTATGTAAACTGCATGTAGCACAAAAGGAATCAAACCCAAACCCATACCTGCCAAAATTTTCTGTTCCATATACATCGTTTTACACAGGCTAACAAGCCAACTACCTCTTTTTCAAGGCTGCATCTACACACTGCTTATGCTCACGAGCTGGCACCGGCAGATCCCAGAACGATGCGGCTCTTGGCACTTCTGACTGTGCCGAGCGCGCGGGCGCTGGCATGCCACTACGGCACGAATAGGGTGAGTGGTTTATCAGTCTGTCGTGAGGATGTGGGTGCATCTGTTTCCTGGCCCATACTACAGACACAATATTTACTGATGTTCTTTTGCGTTACGGGTTCGGATGCCAGAAGTCTTTCTTTGTTCTGCTCCTACAGATGCTCCCATAAGTCACTGTCATGTTCTAATGAGTTTCAGTAACTGCTTCCTGTGGTGGATGAGGGAACACCTGGTTGCCTGTGCAGGGTATGTGTTTGCCACAGGCTACGCATTACAAGCTGATCACTACCCCCTTTCCGTCTTTGACGTTGCTACTAATTGTTCCTGCTTTCCTGGTCTTGACTCTCGCCTTTCTATTTCCCCCCTCCATATATGTTTTACCTGCTGTTACTGCTCCTGTGTTACTTTGACATCCATATCTCGTACTACAGTAATAAGGCTAGATTGTCAGGGGTTGTTGTCTTTAGGCAAGGATTTTAAGTCAGTTGCACAGCATAAAATGACACCAGGTGCCAAAGCTGGATTAATCTCGGGACAAGCAAGCTCAGAGATATGAAGCAATATCGTGATACCAGTATGGAATTTATAGATAAAAGCACATTTCATCATGTAGCTATAACCACAAATACAAAAACTCCAAGAAACATGGTGCAGGTGACAGCACATTGAAACAAAAAATCAGCCTATAGGCTGATGTACAGAAATGGAAGGAAATTAGAAATGACTTAGTTGCAATGTTGTCATAGCGTTACCTCTGGACTCCCAACGTGACACACCAATGAGCAGTGTGGATTCGCTTGAAGTTACGTAAGCATGTAAAAAGTGAGGACAGCAAGGTCACTTTTACACAGAAAATGTGTTTTGATTTTTTTTTTTTTTTTTTTGCCTCTGAGGATGAATCATCATCTGTTTTGGGGACAAGACACTGAGGCTTTATTTCCTGATGTGTGAGAACAGAAAAGATAAAGGAACTGCAAACAGAAAAGATGGAATTGAAACAAGGAGGGAAGCAACAGACATTAGGATATGTAAGACAGTAATGGGTAGTTTCGGGAAAGATGGGACAGCAAGAAAAGGCAAGAAGGCACAGGAAAGGAGAGGGCTAGGGAGAGATACTAAGATGGTGTGAGTGTCTCTGGCTGGAGATTCCTTCCTGATGAGAATAAACTGCAAGAGGCAGCTTGCAGTAGTTTACATCCAACAGTAAGGGCACGTACTGGACCATCAGGTTTTAAACAGTACTTCTGCCAGTGGCTTCTTTTACTCAGCACTGGTGAGGCCGCACCTCGAATCCTGTGTTCAGTTTTGGGCCCCTCGCTACAAGAAGGACATTGAGGTGCTGGAGCGGGTCCAGAGAAGGGCAACGAAGCTGGTGAAGGGCCTGGAGAANCTTTCTCCCTGAGAAACCTGTAAATGTCCTCAGACACCCAACCAATCTACAGAAGGGCCACAGAAGAATTGAGGTGACTGAAGCTCTGCATAGGAGGGTGCCCACAGCAACCCCTGTGCCACCCCTGAGGAACCGGGGAAAGCAGAAGCTGCTTCCCTGAACAGTGATGGTTCCTTCAGCCTTCACCAGGCCTCCTGCTTGTAAACAACCACACATGAATTTGAAGACAGGCAGCAAACTAAAGCAGAATGAGATCAGCTGGACCCGAGTCACAGTCCCTAACACTCCACTGTCAGTAACCCACAGTGGACCATGGGTGGTGGAGCAGATACCAAAGCCTGCCAGGAATCCCAGTGGTGAAAGCCCATCCTGTGGCTCCGCTCCTAAGGTTGGCTCTTTGCAGTGGTCTCCTCCTGACTGCATAAGGGAGGAGACCGAAAAGGAAAACTTCACTCACGCTTTTAAAGTGAGAAGACCAACATGAATTTAATAGGATGCGGTATGTCAGTGACAAAGACGTGCCTGTTTTAACTGGTCCTCACCATCCTGATACCCATGATAAAAGCAGAGGTGATGGAGTACTGAATGAGTGTTTGAGCTACATCTTTTCGTCTGGTGCAATTCTCAGTACCTTTGAACTCTGCCTCTGACAAGAGGATGAAAATAATGAAGTCCAAGCTCAGGGTGCTCAGCCCCGATGGAGCATTTCCTGAGGCAGCATTGGCTGTAAATACTGATGCCGAGATCTAAGAGCTGGCTCTCGGGTCAGCACTAGAGCCTACTTCATATTATACAATCTTAATGTCTTAGCGGGGTTTAGTGGTGAATCTATAGAAACTTTACATTGTCAGCTATTTTGTAAAGACATTAATCTCCTGCTGGGGACTGCCCCTGGAAGCAGGTCTCAGTGTTTGCTACCAGTCAGTGACTACTACAGTGTTAACAGACATAATTATTTCATGCTCACACTTAGGGTGACTAGGGCCAGAAAGGGGAGGTGGGTAAAAGAAACATCATCTTATCCCCATTTCTCAGAAATCTTAAGTATTTAACAGCTACTTCAAAAGACTAAACTTGACCCACAGTTGAGATGATTTCTCTACAAATTTCTCTGAGAGAACATACAATGAATAACTGTGAGACCACCCTTTAACAAAAGATGTGTACCTTTTAGAATATTTACCCCATTACAAATTAGGCAAGGATGAATTTGAAGCCCTGAAGTTTTGAAGCCAAGATATCAACAAAGCTTGAATTAGAAGAGATGGATGGAATAGGGAGAGGCATCCGAAATGCCCAACCATAAATATTTACCCTGAATATATTACAATACTGACAGTAGTTTCATCAATAAATCAAAATTTCCTCAGACCTCATACTCTGAGAGATTCATCTGGAGCTAAGAACTATTAAGTCACACAACTGCCCGGTTTGCATTAATGCAGCAGAAAGAAAGGTGGTGTGATCCATGTTATACACTTCTGCCACTCCTACTCCAAAGACTCCAATCCTAAAATTAAAGAGGGGCACGCACACTTCCTAGGTGCTTTTCAGTTCTGAAACATACTCAAAGAGCACATGATTTTATTAGCGTGTATGTTTACCAGGAGATCCCACGAGAACACACACATAAAGAATGACTCGGCTAGATCGCCCTGGCTCTCAGAGCAGATAATGAAATGGAAATAACTTCATCTATCAACAAATTGTGAAGTCCACTGATGCCAAATTTCATCTCGTTGAGCATGTCAGCCATCTGACAGGTGGCAATTTCACAAAGCAAGAGCTATGGGATGGAAAACACATAAACACACATCCTTTTACACATTCATTGTGTAAATAGTGCCTTTTTGTTTCAATCCATTTTCAGTATCTATGAATAAAGCAGCTGAGAAAGGATGAAAATCATAAAGGTTGAACAAGGAGTGTTCTTTCAAACTGGGACATCTGCTTTCACACTGAGTAAGGAGGATCTCTCTTACTGTAAAAAATTGCTGAAACAAAAGTGAATTAAGAGAGTATAATAAGAGCTTAGCCCATCTTTTTAGCCTCAGAATTAGATAGGTTACTTTAGTGAAAACCACATCTGTCTAACACAACAGCTATATATAATTTCATGTGATAAAAATAATCTGTTCTTGTAACATAAGTCATTCTTCGGAGAAGAAAATCGACATCTAAATGGTACTACTACCCATTTGTGCTGCATTTTGGGCAAATAGTTTCAAGTGACTAAAAGAGTTAATATACTGTGGGATTGAGTCCTCAGCGGTGAGCCATGCTTTTTCTTCCCCAGAAGGACTGAGACATCCTTAACTGCCTGCATATCTGTCAACATGTAGCCTCGGTGAAGTGTACTCTGAAATGGCATTAGCCAAGATGACAGCGTTTTTCAATCTATATTGTATTTATTCCCTTACCAGTGTCCTGAATTCTGTAATTAAACCTGAGCAGCAGGACAATAGGGTCACAGATATAAATATATATTCAGAAAAGTTGGGGGGAAAAAATTGTCTGGAGTACTGGCAATGTCAGGTAAGAAAAACTGCAATTCCAATATAAACCACTTATTTTTAAATTGAAATTTTAAATGTAGCTTTTTTAAAGTATCAGACAATTGGAAGACTGATTCAAGAGGTTTTCTGTTCCATGTCAACAAGAACTCTGTAGCTGCAGTCTGTGGTATCAATTTAGAGAGCAAAGAAGGAGGGTTGCCACATGAAGTGATTAAGCAAGTGAAAAAGAGTGAAATGATTCCATTTCAGTTAGAAACTTAAACACCAGAAGCTCCATAATCTGCCCCATAATCCTTTTAAGACTGGTCTTATGCTTATTTTGTGGAGACTGCAGCAAAGGCAATAGCATGAAAGATTTAAGTATAGATACCTTAAATTAAAATTAGAGACTTCTGGGTTAGGAGACATTTGAGCCTGTGGTTAGGAAGAAAGTGCCAATGGATTTGCTCAGTAATCTCAGCAGTCCATCTAACCCTCATTTTGCTAATGCCGTGGCAGAGGGAGTAACCATTGCCTGTCTCCACCACTGTAGCCTGTAAGGGTTCAATGTAGTCTGTGAGGATTCAACGAGCTTCAGCTAATTATCTCAGAAATGGTTTTGATGCTAGTATCATGGCAGTCCTCTGATGTGGCATGCTACTGACCCACAGGGATAGGGGTACAGGGGAAGTAGCAGGAGGGAAAGAAATGCAGGACCAATATATTCCTCTCGTTCCACTTTTATCTCACTCTTGCACTAACCATCTGTAATGCAAATTTACAAACATTGGCAGGAGAAGGTAGTTTGGTCTTTAATGATTGCTCAGAGGCCTCCAGTTTCTCTGTCACAGATGATGGACATCTGGGGGCCTCAGGCAGTTCATCGGGACCTTTCCTACTTATCTGCAGGCCAGACTGCGACCTTATCAGGCCTTAATGACAAACGTCCTCAGTAGTCACCCTTCTTCACTCAGAGAGCTGTATATCTGCGTTTACTCTCTTTCTTTCCATGAAGCTTTCTACCTTTTCAATTGCTCTTACATGTAATGGGGGGGAAAAAAAGAAAAAACCGCAACAAAACAACAAAAAAAGGAGGTGTACTAACTAGGTAGTAAAACGAATGAATCTGAAGTAGTTGTGTGCTCTTGAGACAGTGGTGCAGTGATGGGAAGGGAAGGAAAGAAGTGTCTTGTTTCCTTCATCCCCCATCTTTCCAAGCTTTCTAATCTGAAATACTAATTTTTGGTCTCCACAATACATACTCAGCCCTCGCAAAATTTTTTTTCGCATGTCTTTCCCCACGAAATTAACCAATTCTGCCATGAAAACACCTTTCCTGAGCTACCATTCAGTACTCCTGTGTCTTATATCTGTCTGAAACAGCCCTAGTATTATCTCTGTCCTGAACTAAATTTTGCTCCCCTGCATGTTTCCTTCCCCAGTGATTTCAGATCCTATACTTACTGTGCATTCCCGTCCCTCTCCCGTGACTCATCTCCAGTCTCTTATATGTGATTAGCTTGGCTCTCACATGTCTGGTCTTTCCCCTGATCCTATTGGAAGTGACAGTTCTTTATCTTCATTTGTTGAAAAGCAATGCTTTTGAGTTCCCATTAGGAAGAGATAATGGTGGAGGGAAGAAATCGTTTCAGAGAGGAGTAGCCAGGTCTGCAGCCAGCTCCAGGCTGCCATGCTGGGTGTTACAGTGATACACAGCAGCGAGGAGGACGGATTGAGTGCCCTCACAGTGACACTGAGGGACCAGGCTGGTCTCTAGGACACACCGTAGCTAATAGCTACTGCCAGTAACAGCAGCTGCCTGTACCTGCCTTCCCTCAGGGACTGAGAGTATGCCTGGACCACCATCATTCTACTGGTGACATCCCCACAAACACATAGGACTGGCTGAACTCCCCTCTGACTCCAGAAAACTATGCCAGATCACGTTTGATGTAAACTGGAGTGACGCAGTGGTGACAGATCTATAGCTATGTAAAGAAAAATCACTGCAGTACAGGGAACTGGACCACAGAGATGCAGGTTCAGATCTTAACTTGGCTGCAGCTTCTTGCATAATTCTGGAAGTTTCCTTACTCTTTGTTTGCTTGTAATTGGAAACACGTGGTTTTGGGAAGCCAATTTATACTGAGTTGGGACAGAAAAAAGAGATGGGCAACAGTGCAGGAGCTCCCCTCAGGTGCCTATAACCTTGTCCCAGGGTCAGCACAACCACAGAAAACTTGTATGAGAGCACACAGCAGTTATGAATATGCCCATCTTTGTCTGATAATAATTACTTTAAAAATAGCAATCGCTCTGCTTGCATTTCACCAAATTAATAAAAGCTTTATATATATAATTTTATTTGCTGATTCACACTCAATAAAGATAATTAGCAAGCATCTCTACTAGCAATACAGAACCCCTCCTGTGTAAGCCCCTTTCATGTGACTTGTCCCATTAGCCTTTCTCCATGGCTTTTATTTGCTACTAAAGGAATAGCACATGTGAAGTGATGTTTGGGATTTGGCGTATTATAACAGCTGCCTGGTATGTGATGACTTTTTAAAACTAATTCTGAGAAAATCAGAGTGCGTGAAACTGAATTGTAAAGATTCTGACTACAGACAGACTAATCCTCTACAAAAGGCAGAGCTACTGATAGATAACTCGTTAGACTAGACGCGCACAGTTCAGAAACAGAAGCTGTGGTCACATCCCTGGGCAGGCTTTCATATGATGATTTAAAAAATCTGCCTCAACTAGACTAGAACTGCCATGGCAAGCTGGAAATGCTCTCCTCGGAGTCAGCCTTGTTATGGAAAATACAGCTATGCAAACTGAAGAAGGAAACCTAACTAAAATTGTAAGATTAAGAGCTCAGAAGTTAGGAAATGCCAGACTAAGTTGCTTTTTCTGAATCATTGTGCTTCCTCTCCTTCCTTGTCTTACGGCCAGTGCACACAATGCAAAACTATTCGGTGTTTTGTAGTTGCCTTATTTTTTCCGCATGACCTCAGGCCTTCATTAAAAGAGGTCCAAATCAAACTAAAAAAAATAGCACCTTGTGGATTATTCTATGACACTCAACGTTTACTTCAAATACATCACAAATATCAATTTTTAGACTACCTTTAAAGTGAGACATTTATAGATCTCATTTCCTATTTGGAGATTGAAGGAATTAAATAAAATAGGAAGGAATAGGAATTAAATTAAACAGACCAGAAGTGTCTATGAAATACTAATGCTGTGTGTCAGACACTTCAGAGCGAGTTTTAACTTCCTTTTATATCACACTTCATATATTTGAGACTCTATTTCCACAGTGTCCAGTTACAACTGTTTGTTCTCAGCATACCTGCAAAATAACCAGGACCACCTAAAACTAAGTATCAGGAGAAGATACTTTGAATGATTTCACAACATCAGAACTTTAGGACAGAAAGGACGGATACAACTAAATTTTAAGAGCAAAGCTGAACTGCCAAATATCAGATTTTTGACTTCATTTAGTATGTGTTCTACTCATTGTTTAAAGAAGTCAGAAGCGCTCCAGATTAAGTCCCCCTCTAGTATGCTGTGCAATCTGAGCCTTAGCTTTGGTGTGAATGAGGCATGGACAAAAAATGTACAAAACAGGGCCTGATAATAGTTTTACAATGCAATCATAAGAAATTCAAATTGTGTTGTACAGACAGCTTGACTTTGGTACTTTTGACTTGCAAACACATTTTAACTGTCTGATCTGTTTGTGATATTTTACTCTAAATTGAGAAAAGACCCTCCAACCAGAAAGAAAATCCAGTCTATGACATCCTATGAGTTTATGAGTGATTAGCAGAGCTGGAAGTATTAGCTTTGGCAAATATATATGATTCTTAATTAAAACCATAAATAGCAAATAGCAGTCTAGTTTCATTATGAGGTGGGCCTGGAGCAGAGGAGTACAGGGCACTGTGACAAAAGGCTTCCCAAATATTTCCTGACAATGAAGAAGATCAAGCTTGCAGCTCTGTGGGGAAGCCTGCTCCCTTGTGAGTGCACGCACCTGCCTGTTCTCTCCAAACCTATGTTTCTTAGGGACAGCTATTGTCCTGTCCATAACTCTATCACTATTTCCTTTCTTGAATGTCATTTTCATCACTCTGTTGTCCCCTCTCTTTGCACTTAACTCCTGATCCCATGAACAAGCCATCCAACCAAGCAAATTCAGCTTTCAACTTTCTGACCAGACCTTCTGCTTCAACAAATCTCAGTTCCTCCCCTGCTGGTCCCCCACACAATCCACCTCTATTGCTCCTCTTCCCCTTCACTGTTTTCTGTTTGTCCATGTTCCTTATTCTCCTTCTCATCTATCTACATTCCTATTTTTGTCTTATCTTTTTGTGATACTCCTCAGAAATTTGCTTTAGTATTAGTCTTCTTCAGATACCCAGACTTCTCTCCACCTGTCTTCATCTTTCCCTAACATTTTTTCTTAGTTTCCATCTCTTCAGACACATTCTGCCAGTTTCCCATCCAAACTAGCCCCTCCCTGCCACCAATCTCCTCTACTGCCATCTAGCCAGTTTAATTTTTCTATCAAATCATATTTTGAAGGCAATCCTTATCATGCTAGTCATTTAATCTGTTTCTCCTCACCCCCAGATGAAGAAAAAAAAAATCATTACATCACATTCATCACATTTTCTCAATATTATTCAGACCAAGCAACATCTTAACACATATTAATCACACAGATTGTGTTCAGATCAAGCAACTTCTTAACAAAAGTGTTAGTGACATTGTTGGCCCAGAAATCTTGTGCACATGAAAAGTGAAAAATTTTCTACTATCCCAGGATTTTCAGCTGTGAGTTTTACTGCAGATCTTGTTTTAGAATAATGAAAATTGTTCCAGCAAATTCAAATTCTGTATACTCAATTTGCAATGCCTTCCTTTCGTCACCCGATGACCACATTTCAGGTGATGACTTGTCATTGCTAGAGATGCTTTGCAGAAGTTTGCTGCCACGTTCCATTAGCCTTGATCAAAGGAGATCAACCCCTTTGGTTTCGCGAAAGCTGAATTTGGGCAGCCACCTCGAAAGACATGACTCAGTCAAAGGGTACTGGACAGCAGAGGATTGAAAAAAGACAAAAATGGCTCAGCTGAGCAGAGGGAAGGAGATGTAGAGGAATACCAGAGAAAATTGAAAAGCCAAGGTAGCGTCAGGAGCTGCAGTGCGAGTGAAGTGAAAGTGGGTATATATTGTGCCAGATGGGAACAAAGTATCAGGTACAAGACTGAGGGAAAGGAAAGGAAAATAGGGAATTAACCTCCTTGTCCAATATGTAGTGCTACACTTGATAACAGACCTGTTAACCTGTTAGAAAAATTTGTCTCAGTGTATGTGAGTCACAAGCACAAGCATTTATAGACATCTGCTCTACAAATATGTGGAGTGGCATGTCCCTCTTTCACTTTTGCTGTTGTTTAGCCTTGATTCACTTCCCCAACGGCTGGTCTTAGCAGAGGATCTATCCACTCACTGCACAATTCTGCAAACAGCATGGCTGCTAAATGACCAGTGAGCCAACCTTTGAGAAAAGACTTCAGCTTTCTTGCTACAGCTGCCATTCTCTGCATCATCTTTAAAAAGTTCACCTAACTATTTCTGTCTGTGTATCCATTTGAAAATTTTAGTCTTAAGGAGTACCAGCTACCTGGCCACGTGATTACAAAGAGACATCAGAATTACTCACAGCCCCACACTATGTTTCATTTTATTATTTTGCACACTGAAAAAGTGCTGTTTGAAAGTTACTTTTGAAGTGGTGATGCTGAAGTCTTGTGACATGACCTTATAGTATAGTACAGAAATACTGCAATTGGAAAATATTTTCCTTAAAATATATTCCACGTTTGGCTTTGTTCCCCACAAACTAGCACTGAGATCCTCTCCATTACAAACAAAACCAAAAAATAACTTGCAAAGGCAAGAAGGCAATTTGCCTGCTCACAACTACATTGACTTCTGCCAATATCAGAAAATAATCAAAAAACCCACTATAAGATATGCATTCAGTTTTAAAGCACAAAATATTACAAATATGTCTGGGCTCTAGAAAACACATTTCTAGCAACTTACTTTCACTGGCTGAATAGTCCTGTGGATCAAGTATCCCTGATTCCTGCAGTGATCTAATACAGGAGTCCACCAGCTCCAGACCAGTGGTGAGCTCATCTTCTATATCCTTCTGACCATCTGTAATAAAATTAACAGCACAATAATGTAAAAGAAAGGCAAAGGGTAAAACCAGTTACATTCACAGCTGATGAAGGAATGGAGCACACACCAACATCACATCATTAGAGGATGATTTTCATCATATTGAAATACGATGATTTCATAATTTTCATCATATTGAAAATTATGCCATCCTTTGAAAGCATGGCCTTGGATTAATAAAAGCAAAATGAGAAAGTTCCGGTCTAATCTTAAAAAAGTTAGAGACACATTTAGCAATGCCCCCTCTCAAAACTCCATGTTAGTCTTGGTGTTCTTTTTGTCAGCCTTAACAAATTTTGCCAAATGTTGCCTGTTTTTAAGTAGGTTTTTCACATATTAGCAATTAAAAAAATATTGCGTAAATAGATGTTGTTTTCACCTCCATCTTCTTTAGGAAATATGATCATTCTGGGAGAGAATATATGTAAAACATATATGTAGATAAGTACATTACCTTGTGTTTGCCAGTGAAACTGCTCTTCTGTTGAACTGAAAAAAGGAAAAAAAGTGTTAATTCTTTATGAAATGATTCAGTAGTGTGCCATCAATATTCAGATCTAAATCTATTCTGAAGGAACTGATTTAAGAATAAAAGAACTGACTTAAGAATAACATACTTATGATATATGAAGCATTATTTTACATTTTTTTAAATGAATGACTTGCACAGCATTCATTCAGCAGGAGGGAACCATCTTCACTTCTTAAGTAATTCAAAACATACATACAGAAACTGCCACCTTAGTCTTGATATACCGATTACACTGTTTCAAAGCAAAACATGAACATTTTGCAACTTTTTGGATCCTTCTATTTGCCTGATTTTCCATTTTTATAGAGAAAGTTATAAATTGCTTTCTCAAGTGAACAGTTACATGTGATTTCTAAAAGAAATAACGAATATGATTCCTGGTTCTACTGATCATTATGTGCATTTTTATATTATTCAAATGTGCAGCTAAGTTAATTCAATTTGCCTACACAAAAGAGTAAATTTAGATGTGTTTGTGCTTCTACGTACAAGCACTTAAGCAATGGAAGGTCTTAATTTTAAAATAATGAGCATGCACACCAGAGGATTGGTTAGGTAGGGGTTTTTTCTACAAAATGAACAATATATTCAAATGAATATTAAAATTAATGATATATTCAATTAGGCAATGAGTACACTTTCCTCCAAGGCATGATATGTTTATGCTTCAGTATAGGTTTCTCACATGCCAAGAATACAAAAAGGATTGAAGTGGCTCAGTAATAATCATTCTTCTGATAACAGAGTCAACTTATTACAGTCATGACTGCAGCATTTTTCTGTACATTTTTATAATATATTTATAGGGAAGAAAAAAATAATCTGTTGCATCCATCGGTTAAAAAACCAGAGAAATTATAATAACTTTTCAAACTATAAATTTCTTTCTTTCTGATGTTGACAATAAATGTTCTTTTTATTGAGTAAACAGATTTTAAATCTTGAATTGTTTTCCCTTTCCCAACAGATACTGGATCTCTTATGAATATGTGAGTATAACTCCCAGTATTTATGTTCTGAACAAGACTAATATAAATGAAATTAAATGCTTCTTTTTGGAGGTCTCTTTTTACAGGAAAAGAACTTGGGTTAATTATTTATCAGATCTGATAGTGTTAAAAATGATAATTGCCTAATTTACAAATACATAGTTCTAAAAGCACAACTTTTAATTTCTGTCTGGCATCAAAAGTGTTAACCTGACAAATTCAGATCTATACATCCTCATCAATTTCCAAATATCTACCATCTGTGGTTTATATTGACTCACTGTAGTGAGATTTCATAGATTAAGAAGCTATCCCTTTGATGAGACACTCAACTAAAATGCTTGCATTCAAGTCCAGTGAAGTTAATAATACTGAAGATAAACATAACCAGAGCCCTCTGGCAAATAGTAATGGCAAAGTGCTAAACTGGAAGAAATTACTTTAATTTAAATCACCTCTTCAAATGGAACCCTAGTGCATGGTGACTACGGACAGTAGCTCTTTTTGAAATATTACTTTTTCCAATTTGAAATTCCTTTTGCCTGACTTTCAAAATCGGTAAACAACTGCAGCTTCAGCTGACACACTGGGACTTGAGAGTGATCTTCCTCTCTGGAATTCACATCATCCATAAAAAGCAATATATTACTTTCCACTATACAGTCCCTCTTCCAGTATCCAGATTTCTGTGTGAGAGATACCACCTCTAAAGACAGAAAAAAATGTAGTATCTCAGGTGGTATTCTTGCTGGCAGAATGAATTACTAGGTGTTGCTGGCTGATGTAAAAGACTGTGCCACCTCATCCAAACCAGTGAGAAAAGAAAAGTCTGTGCATAAAGACTGAATTATCACTTCCAGGAATTCCAACTTAGCCCTTTTTAAGCAGTAAATTTGTATACTATGTAGAAGTTCATTATTGGCATAGTACACATAATATTAAATGAATCACTAGTAGCTAATTAGTACTGATCCCTAATATCACTAGTCTGACTTTCACAGAAACATTTTAATGTATTCACCTTGAGAAATTTTAGATGGGAAGGTCTAAAAAAGGAAAAAGGATTGCAGTAACTTTTGACTATATTTTGGCTTTTCCAGTTTTAGTCAGGCTTCTTCTCTGTAATGGTCTTTTAATAAATACTGTAACTTTTATAGTCAAGGTAACAGATTCACCATCAACATTCTTATCCTAATGCTACCTTCTTATTCAAAATATGGAATATGGAACAGGCTGCCCAGGGAAGGGGTTGAGTCACCATCCCTGGAGGTAGTTAAAAGACGTGTAGATGTGGTGCTTAGAGACATGGTTTCGTGGTGGACTTGGCAGTGCTAGGTCAATGGTTGGACTTGATGATCTTAAAGGTCTTTTCCAACCGAAATGATTCTATGATTCTATATTAAAAGTGTATTTGCTCCTACAAGGATATCAATACATTCTGGTGTGAAAATAGTGCTGTTTTCCATAGTTAAAGGCATGCTCTTTAGCTTCTGAATGGTCCAATATAGTTCCACATTATAGTTGCCATTTCTTGGTTAAAAAACAATGCCTCAGTTTTGCAGACAAACATGTGAAAGGTTTCCCTAGAAAAATCTTACTAGAATTTGACATAGTTTAAATTTAGATACCCTTCTTTTTTATTTTTTTATTTTTTTTTTAAATCTTAACCTTTTTTTCCAAATATGAGTTTTTCCTGCTTTTGGCCTGAAAAGGATTCCTGACTGAAGCAACCTGACATGTCTGTGCAGGGAGCCTTTAGGCTGTCACACAACTGTGCCAAATCTGCTTGAGTGAATAAAAGTGAGTTGGTTTTTTTTTTGGTGCTTTTCTTTTAAGTGTTTTCCAGCTTCACAAGAGATCAGTACAATTGACTGTACACTCACATCAAATATATGAAAAGACAACAACAACAAAAAAAAACCAACCAGAAGTATTCCCCCTAATAAATCTTTCAGCATGTTCAGCAAAATAAAGCTTTCTGCTTCATAGGTTTTCTACAGAAAAGTTTTTAAATCCATTATCAACCACTTTTCTGCATATTTCTATGCCTCATTATTTATGTTTGCAAACTCTACCAACTTCGACTGAGGAATTTGAGCAATAAAATATTTCATTGAGAAGTTCTGAACTATGGAAACTCACACCAAACTTATGAGTGTGAGAAGACACACTTTAACCACAATTACATTAATATAATATTAGAAAATAGTAGCATAAAATATGAATGAGTTGAGAATTCAGGCAGGTATAATTATTACCTCCCTTAACCCAAAACCAGAATAATAATTATGATTTATTTGCTGTATTCTTCTCATTATTGGTAGTCATTACATCCTATATCTACTTCAAATGTTCTAGTACAAATTAGACGGCTGTTCTACTTCTATTCCAGCGATATAAAGAATACTGTGTCATCATTCAAGTATACAAAACTTTGATTCTTCTATACTTATATTGTCTTTGGAAAATAGGATTTATTGAAAGAAAATCTCAGGGAAGCAGAAAGAATGAGAAGATAATGCTAAAAAACAAACAAAGAAAAAAAAAACAACCAAACAAAAAAAAGAGTCTTGTCATAGGTTTAGTTCTGGATGTTCATCCTGAAGCTAATGAACCTATCTTCTGTACGGATGCACTACACTGTGCCTAAAACTTTACCTTTAACAACCACCTATGCAAGGAAATATTCCAGTGAAAGTTGTTTTACCTTTCCAGGCAAGAATGAGCAATGTAAATATCTACAGAGTGGTCATCTTGATTCTGGGTGAACTCACGTGTTCCCATTTCTGCACACATGCAATAAAAGCACCGAAGTAGCGAGAAGCTGCCTATGTGTGACCTTGCATGTTAGGAGGATGAAAGGCAAATGAGCGTAACATGCCACAGGGAGCTTGTTTTGGGGAACGTCACATGAGTAGACCACTCGGGGAGCTCTACCAGTCTCTGCACAACGTGAAAAGATCAGAAGCATGAAGTGTTGCAAAAATGCAGAGTTTCCATGCTCAGCAAAGGATGTCTGACTATTACCAGCAATCTGCTTACATCAAGTTTATGCCTTTTCAGGCATGGATAGAAAAATCCCAGTCTAAGCTACAGTATGTCCATAAACAAGCAACAGACTGGGCCTTTGGAGCCTTCATTATTGTTTCCTGTATCTCAAGTAAATTTAAACAAGAAGTGGGTGTCCTCTTCAAGATGGACTTGATAGTAACCCAGCACAAGAAGATGCGCTCTCTGGAGACAACAGTACTGTCCCACAACAGCCAGCACCAGCAGAACAAGGTGAGCTATGTATGACCGTCAAACACCTTTCCTCACAATTTACAGGAGTCAAAAACAGTTTTGGTGACGTACAAGTGAATGCTCAAAGTGATACCAAAATACTGCTTTCCTGGACCACCCTCAGGAGGCAAGTTTCCATAAAAGTAACCAGAACCCTCATGGGAAGTAACCCAGAGGTGGGGAAGGCTGAGGAGGACTTTGGCAGAAGAAAAACCGCTTGAGACATCCTCAGACAGTGTTGCCATAGGGCCTGTACACCCAAGGATTCACTTTCAAAGCAGGTGTCGGGGAGCAGCAAGGGCACCTTGGACTCAGCTGAACTCCTAGAAGTCATGAGTGCGCCCGTGGCCCTGGCCGCAGGGACAATGGTGGGGCAACGGCAGCTTACATCAAACCCCCAGCCCAACTTGCAGAATCACTTGAGTTTAGTTTTAGACATTACATGGCCTAATGTGAGACCTGACTCCCTTCAGATGAATGCCTCTTGATAGCTCCTGAACTATCCAGTGCAACAAGGAGATTCACTGCACTGTACACACTTCTCCTAGCATAGTATTTATTATGCAGCCTGCAGAAATTCATTTTTCTTATCCTGTGCACCAACATACATCAGTGCATATGCACATTGGGCCATATGATTTGTTTATTCAAGTCCTGTGCCTTACTGCTCCTCGGAAGAACACCATAGCAAAGAAACTCAGTTCTTGCTGGGAAAGGATGCAGGTCTTCTTTCATCCTCTCTTTCCAGCACACCTCTTGATTTATCATGGAGCCTGAATACAGGCTGCCAGGGCAAACTCACACTTTCGTATTCCTTTAATTATCCAAGAAATGTTTGTGTGCCTCTTCTTTGTGTGAAGTCATTCAGTTTACAGTTGTCACTCATTTTTAGAGAAAGTGCTATAGCTATCTGCTACACAAAAATATTTCTTTGTATTGTTTTCTAAAACAATTCATGAAATTATATCTAACACTACTATAGAACAGCTATGAAAGGAATTGTATCAGCACATGATCTTTTCAATTATTTCTGCAATGAAGCCACACAAACATTGCTGTGTATAATTACAGGCAGATCCTGTCTTAACGATTTTTAAATTGCTATCCTGGTTGTGGAAGGTGGAAGAAAAAAGATTCAGAAGCATTTCACAAAAAGCAAGGAGGTTGAGAAAATAATATTCCATCTAAAGCAAAGAAGAAGCAGATTTTAAATGCAGTACACTTCGGGTTATCTGCAAAATAGTAAACAATCTTTAGTATCAACTATCTGGGGGAAAAAAAAAAAAGACCTAGGAATAAATTTTACATTAACTAATCCTATGAAAAAGTACCAACACCTCAATAAATTACAATGAAAAGATCAACCCCCAAGTGCAATTTTTTTTTGTTGCCCAATTTCAAATTACATCAAAATCTCTGACTTTGGTAGTCACCTCTGTAGGTGTGACATAGTAACCTCTCTCAAATATTTAATCACACTCTGTTAGTCAGCTGTGGTATCAACTTGGCTACCGTATCAAGAAGTCCTTTTGATGTTCCAACAAATCAAATCCAAACCCCTACAATGATCCTAGAAAATGTAAAAAAACCCAACAGACCAAAATAAGGAAAGAACACCCCCCCACCAAATCCACACATATTTTACTGATGGCTGCTCTTTTGTACCCTGTGAATTTCAAACTGACTTTTAAAATTATTTCAAAGTTCTTCTTAGCTGTAGATGCCAGAAAACCATTCAGGTGGTTAATTCCCACCTTTATGAGAAAGGCCTCACTACAAGTTCCTACAGGGAAGAGAATTGTCTACTTTTTTTCCCAGACAAATTATTGTTATTCCCTAGGTTTTACAAAATCAATAGCAGAACTTTGTGGCTGTGCTATGAATGTTTTGTACTTCTTTCCAATGATTCAGGGAAACGTTTACAGGCAAATTTTCAAAAAGCTCCCAAGATCAGTGCTTTCCTCTGCATTTAATATTTGCAGAAGTTTGCAGACATAATTTTCCTTTAAAAGCAACTTTTAAACTGCTCCAGTCCTAGTTATATCCAATTTCCGTATACTGATTGTGCTTAATAATAACTGTTCTATTTCTTCTTATTTAAATGGGATTTAAAGTTCAGTGTGCTACACTGCTGAGAGCACTATTTAAGTACAGAGCATGCACTGAAAGGCAGCAGCAGTCTTGCATTCCACGCAGCGTGCTGCTTCGGTGCTTGCAAAGCAGGCAGCAAAGGCTGCTATTTAATGTAGAGAGCATAATACAGTCTGTTTCCCTGTACTTTTTGACCATCACTCCTGAAATGGTCAACAAGAGTACCAATTATAGCAATTTTTTTTTGGACTGCATTCATTTCACACATACCAACCCTGCAAAAGCATTGACTGAAGTTTTGATTGAACTTAGCCACCTAGAAACAAAACACTTGCTACTTGGCTTGCAATACCAGCCGGTTTCCTTTAGTTTCAGTTCTGCAGATAGTTACTGGTGTGACAGTGAAGACAGAGAATCCTTTCACAGTGGAAGCCTGTGAAGCACTACTATTCCAAGGAAAAGAATCTGCAGGGCAGCACATGCGAATACTTGTTCTATTTTATTTCACTTTAAACTTGGAAGCAATGACAGCATTAGGGAAACAACTATTACATGATTGCCTTACTCTCGCTCTTCCCTTGGTGTCTCTTTCTGGCCCCTATGCATCCCAGACAGGATACTGGGCTAAACAGACCCTGACTCAGAATCAGTACAACCATTCTTTTATTCTCATAATCAAATCCAGTTACACCATTTTGTAATTTCCCTTTATTATTTAATTAAGAACAAGGATGATGGTTTACAAAAAGAAACAATTGGCTCAGGTCTGGATTTCTGCTAAGGTAATAATGTTCTTCCTGTTTCCTTCAAACCTATTTTTATTTGAGAAAGGAGCTCAATTCCAAAACTGAACTACCTCAACAGGAGCACACTAGAATAGAATGGAACGGAATGGAACGGAACAGAATGGGACTAGACTATTTCAGTTGGAAGGGAGCTACAACAATCATCTAGTCCAACTACCTGACCACCTCAGGGCTGACAAAAAGTTAAATGCCTCTTAAACACTGACAGGCTTGGGGGCATCGACCACCTCTCTAGGAAGCCTGTTCCAGTGTTTGACCACTCTCTTGGTAAAGAAATGCTTCCGAATGCCCAGTCTAAACCCCGCCTGGCACAGCTTTGAGCCATTCCCACATGTCCTGTCACTGGACACCAGGGAGATCAGAACCTCCCTCTCCACTTCCCCTCCTCAGGAAGTTGTAGAGAGCAATGAGGTTGCCTCTCAGCCTCCTTTAAATTTTAAATTTTGCCACTTTTCCACAGGGTAGCAGTTTGGGTAGTCGTGTGCTATCATATTTCTTCAGTCCCAGTGGTGATATTTGCATCTGATCCAAACCAAACAAGCATCTAGAATAATATCTGGAAGGAACTTAAGTGCTCAAGAAATAAATCAGAAATTGCAAATTAGAGAAATGCAATAGTGGAGAGGTAGAATCATCTCTGCCTTGAGGCAACTGAGCAGACTGGTGCGTAAATCACAATGCAGCCTATCAGTACATGTAAAACCATACTCTTTAAGCATGCCTTATAGACAGTATTGCACAGAAAATATGGTAATGGTTGTCATGCTTTAAAGAAAACAACACAACATCCTGAAAGACAAAATGAGGTCTAGTTTCTTCTTTCCCTCCTCCCTCTTATCCCAATAGTTCAGTTATTAAAGCACTTGTGCACAATGTGATAGAACTAGATATAATGCTGTTTTATTCACTTGTGAGAAATCTATCTAAGTATCTAAGTATCTAAGCTGAGTGTAACCATCAGGCTATTCCCTATCTTTCCTACGAAACCTCAATCCTGTATAGAAAACAACACAGTATTTTAGTTAAGGAACTCCATTATAAAAGATACCACCACCACTACCTTCTCTTTGCACCAAGTTTTGAAAAATGGCTTCAGAGAAAGGGTGCAAGGCAGTAATGCCCACAAGAGGAAAGACACTATCCCAGTGGAGCAGAAAAAGGTACTGAAGATGCAGAGGTGAGACTGAATACCATGTGATGTAGCTTAAACATCCTGCCCAACATTTTGACGTTAGGTAAGACATATTTGGTGAATTGAGATTGATTCTGTTCTGAAACACATAGTTCCCTGCGCATTGTATGAGCACTGTAGGAACTCAACCCAAACCATGGATGCATGGAGACAGTCACCTAAAAATAGCCATTACAACATGCTTATTCAGTACCTTTTTGGTTCTGGTCTTCAGTACCAGAACATTAATTTCTGAAGAAATATGGTGCAATACAGATAAAATTCCTTTAAGGAAACCCACTTCTGTGCATAAAGATATTGCAGTATTTCTTCCTGGGATAACTAACTGCTAGAACAGATAAAACCCCACTAGCAACATGAAGCTCCTCATCTTCTCATCACAGACAAACCGCACAAGGATACCCCTTCTGCACAGGACCTAATCTTTAACATGCAGATCAAGCCAAGTGCCTCATGATGACCATTGTTTTAGCTAAATTATTTTAAGTATGACCACACTTTTATATGACTATTTCAGCTACAATATTTGTTCTGTGTTGTCCTTGATAACTAATAAGAAAGTGATTTTCTCTACGTTCTGAAGGATGATTCATTTCAAGTCCAGCACTTCTTTAGGGAAATGATGCCGTCAGAAGCCAGACGGCCTCTACCTTGAAGAAAGTGCATTCCATGCAGGAAACCCCCAACACACACATAGCTTGTCACCGTGTGAAATCGCACATCACAGCCTTCCCCAGTTCCTCTCCCCTACAGCCTCTTCACATTAGCTTCACTCAGCTCTTTCCAAGAAACCCCTTCAGGGCAGTCTTCACCTTAGCCTCTTTCCATGTAAACAACTCTCTCCTTTTCTTTTCGTTCCTTCTCCCCTCCTGACAGAACAAAACACAGAACCAGGATGTTTCTTCTTTTTAGTTAGCTGATGATTTTGCTATTCCCTCTCCTGCAGCTTATGCCTGTTTGGGCCAGGAGCAAACTCCTACTGTGCCAACATAGTGGTGGGAAGTCCCCTGCACCTAACAAAGAATATTCTTAATGTTAATATATGGTCTGAGTTTTGGCACTGTACAGACTGCATGGCAGTCATGTCTACCTTACATGTTGTATTTCTGTATTCTCCACCAGATGTGCGGGTATGAAACATTACCATCGAACAGGAGAAGATTCCGCAGGGAGAAGGAAAGATTTTGTTGATCCTTTTTAAGGGAAGATTAAGTAAATGATTTGAGGTGTACATTTAAAAAGCCAAGTTTAATAGGTGTGTTGAACAAATTATTTTCTGTTGAGATGAAGGAGGAATAATCTCACAGTAACTTTGGTTGGAATGACCTCTGGGCATCATTTGGTCCAGTCCCTACTTAAAGCCAGGCTAACTTCAAAGTACTGTCCTGGACATAATGTTGTAGCAAGGAGGGCAGGAGACTCCTTCAGTATTCTGCTGTTCAGAATTTGTTTATTCTCATTTTTTTAAAAGAGAAAATTAAAACTGATAACAGATACAAGTTAGAAGAGTTTGGTGAGCTTAGATGATACAACTGAAGTCCGAGAAGGGAGCACAACTGGCTTTTATAATGTAGCAAGGCTAAATGACAGGAGAGAAAGAAATAATCATAGGAAGCATACAGGTGGGATAAGAGCAAACAGGTTCAAACTGGTCACTGAAATTTTTGCTGGAAATTTAAAAAAGGTACTAAAACATCATGGAAGCAGTCATCTTCATCCAATTTCAGTTGAGGTGGCAAAACCATACCTGCTCTTAGAAGGCTGTTTGGTAAGTTTATTAAAAAAGCTGATGTTAGTTTCAGCTTCGAGGAACTGGAATACATCCCAGGATGGTCCCTCCAGTTCTGTATTTGAAATAATCTTAATCTGTGATGCTGGCAACTTGGTGATTAGTTGCATAGCAATAAGCAGTATACACACTACTACAGAAATCAGTATCTCGTACCACCAGAAACACTGAGCAATGAAGAAACTCAGTTGTTCTAGAAGCAGGCAGTACCAAGAATCATGTGTGCAAGAAATTATGAGTCTTAAATTTACATTTCAGTGGAAGAATGTAAAGGCAGCAGAGAACTACTTTCTAACCTAAAATGTTGGATGAGTGTAAAGGTAATTCGGCCTATTAGGTGGGTGATAAGCAGCTGGATCAACCCCTGAACAATTGCTATTGATTTATGATTTTAACTATGGGAGTGAAAATTCTTATTTGTAAACTGTCTGTTTGTATACAGAGTTGACAAATTATCCAAGTAAGTAAAATGGCACATGGTAATAACAGCTATTTAGCTATATGGATAACCTTTAATCACACATTTGTTACTGAAAATGACTAAAATTATATTAATGCGAGCTGACAAAAAATAAATGTAACCTTTAGCCAGATTTGGAGCTTTGCTGTAAGCAGTCTTTTTATTATGGCTTTTTCCACCACTAAGGCTCAGAGGGGAAAACGAGAGTCAGTTCCCTAAGAAAATAATATTTGTTCCATTATTCATTGCCTACCAGTGACTGAAGAAATACAACACAAGAGACACTGTGCATGCAAAACCAGGCTCATAAGCCAGACATTTGGTAAAGACAGATGTAAGAAATACATTATAATTCTATCTTTAAAAATAGTATGTAGGCATTAAAGAGAATATTCCCAAAGAGTAAAAGGATATCTTTGTAGAAGCTTGAAGAAAATGATCTTCCAGATATCATACTAATAATACTGAAAGCAATAATATTTTGAACCATCGTTATTCTTAGCATAATATTACAATAAAAAATGTTGTGAAATTTACTTGACAACAAAAGAAATCCTATGAAATTTTCTTTTGTTAAGAAAATGATGAAACCACCTTTCTATTTAAATATACTCTACATCCAGAACATGAAGTTTCACAAGTTAGTTAAATATTGAATCCTTTCATCTTGGTATATGTACATAATCTACACATTTTAAAACTGAGTTAAAACGTTGCAAGAGAACTTTGGCATTGTGATTTCTTGATCCTGTGTGCACCAATTTGTACTTTAAGGTCTGCCAGCCAGGTAAAGCATGAGGGACTGCACTAGTAGTAAGAGTTAGACTGAAAATCAGATCAAATCAAAAGACAAGTGCTCAGTCAAACTTGGAAGTTCTGCTCGTGACTTCTTTCTTCCTTTTGGCTTTTCCATAACCTACCTATTGCTCACTGCCTGCATACCGAAACAAGTACCAAACTCCTTGTCTGCACCTATTGGCATGCAGCTGATTTTGCTACAGCTGAATGGCAGATTTGTTTCCTAAACCTTGTTGTACTTTGGCGCTCTCACTCGTTTTTTGGGCAATACCACTAATATTCATGAAAAACAAAAGCATACCCCCGAATTTCCATATTATTGTTCCTTTAAGCTGCCAAAAAAAAAATAATCTTTCTCTCCATGAATTGGGGAGACCAAAGTGGAGACTAAATTGGACCAGTAGTGAAAGCTACTTGTTACTTAATTATCACAACAATTCCAATGCAAATCTGGCCCTAATACACTAGAGAAGTGACTTCACAAATATCACAGGTCCTCATGTTGCATTCAGAAAAAAATACAGGAGGCTTAGCTATATGCTTTTATCACTTGTAAAAATTTAAGAGACCATTTAGTCTATCACTTATGGTAGCACTGAGGATGTATCTCAGAACCCCTCAAAAGAATTCAGCTGCTGAGCTGGCTTGCTTGATAAAACCAACTTCTACCTATTGCAGTCCTCAAAGCATTTCAAATTAGAAAAGTTGTAACACTTTAAAGTGTTAAGAAAGGGCACTGATCTTCATTCTGCTCAAGGGGTCATCTAGTACTTTCTGGAAAGTCTGTATAATTATGCAGAAAAGTGTTAAACTGCATTAGGTTAAATAAAAGCACTAATTTTCTCTTCTGACTTTGCTGAAAAAGCAGACAAGGGAAGTGAAACACGGATCTCAAGTAACTAGCTGAGCTTTACATTGGCAGATAGAATTTTTTCAAAGCCCTTTGTTTTAGTGAAAAGCTTCCTGAACCATAGGAAAATTAAGTACGTGGCCACCTATGCAAATCCCTCTCTAGGATGCCTCAACATCACTTGTTCAAAACAATTCATTAAAATTCTTTCTTCCCCATGGCTGTTAGATCTAAAATCCAGTTAGTTTTCACTACAGCTCATGTCACTAAGTAATATTTTTCCCTCCATGCCCATCCTAATTACATGTTCCATCATCAGAAATATTACACATACATAAAATAAAAGTTACCAGCTTTGCATTTATCTTAGCTTTCTTTAATTAGACTAAATTAAATTTTGAGGGCTTCTCAACTGAATTATCCCATCATTTAACTAACTCTGCAACTTCTTTCTCTTTAAATATCTCAAACTAGGTTTAAAAGCTGATTGTAAAATTGAGAATTTTATATTACTTGTACAGTGCATCTCAGAAATAGTCCAATCAAAAAACTACATCTGTTTTCACTGGCAAAACAGAGCTAATATGAAAAGAGAGGAGACTTCCCCCCCCCGCCCCTCCCTGAATATGAACCACATAAAATCTGTTCTGGACTTGACAAAATTAATTTCTCACTGTACAGAAACGCTAAACCTTATAGTTGAACACAATTAAGAAAGCAATGTATTTTGAGGAAGAACAGTATTTGCAAGTTAGCTTAAGGGCAGTCAATGTCAAAAGCAGAGAGAGACCTTTACTCCCAATCATCTAGTTCAAACCCCTGCTCAAAGCAGGGTCAACAAGAGCTGGTTGGGAGGTATTACCAGTCTTCAAGTGTTAAAAATTGTGTCAGATTCTTAATGTTTTTCCATTTTAAAGACTATAATGAGCAAGGAAAAAGTCTACAAAGGAAAAATGAGAAGATCCACTGATAAAGAAAATTTTAAGAATCTCTAGTGGTCAAACGATTTCAACAATTTTTTTGTTGAACAATATAGTTCAACACAAAAATGTACAGGACAACTGTGTAGTTTTGACTGCAATACAGGACAACTTCGCAGTTAGGATGGGACTGGAATAAAAGGGATCTATATAGAGCCCAAAAATTGTATCATCTGGCCTGTTTTCAATGTCAATTATATTCTACTGAGGGACCATAGTAAGGAGAATTCAAAGAATACAGTATACTCTGCATCACATGATGAACTACATAATCTCCAGTCCAAAACTGAAATAGCTATGATAAACACAGATTGTATTAATCTGTCAAGCTGGGGATGGCACTTTCTAAAAACACACTACAAAGTATTGTACCTATTTAAGAAAGGGGGAAAGAAACTAAACCAACCACAACACAAGGCTAAGCTGACTTCCAAAGTTGAAAATTCACTAATAATTGGAATTGTAACGGTCAAAAGGAAAAGAAATAAATGCACTTGATTTTATTAAGGTTTCACACAGCAAAGAAAAAGGTAAATTTGTCTCAAAGAGTAAAAAAAGGAAATGCAGATCTAATATATCTGGAATTCCATCAGGCATTTAACCTATTATCAGACTACATTGCCAAGTTAATAGCTTAAAAAATAAAGTGGGAAACAGTACAAGATTTGAAAAGTGGGCATAAAAAAGGGCAGACAAAAGACAACCCAGTGGTGTTAAACTGAAGCTGAGTAGGAGGGAAATGATGCAGAATTACTCAAAGTTCAGTCTTGGAGGAATATAGTTTTCCATAGGAGTGCATAAGACAAATTCAGCCAGTCTGAAAATGAGGCAGGATCAGCACCTGAAATGTATTAGAGCAGTCTTCTGATACCAGATAAGACTGGACTTTTTGTTCCTTAGGTTAATTCCAGGCTGATCTTACCATGACTTGGATTTAATTTTTTCAGGAAACTGACTGAAAATTGTCTTCCTTCTCTTTCCACAAGTAATTTTTTTTTTTTTTTTTTTTTTCTTTCATAATGAAAAAAGAGAAAAAGGTTTTTGAACAGGTTGTTGAAAGAAAGCAGGAATTCTGAAAATACTTTATGGTCATCTATAAAATAGAACTTCTAATAGCCATATAACTTCTATTACTCATAAATAGGTCTTCATTAAAGTACTCCAGAATGTACTGACAATAATATGGATAGTCAAAAGGAGAGACACTGAGGAAACCAAGGCTTACTATAATTACCACTACATGCATAAAACAGTAAGTTAAAACACTATTTGGTCCAGCCTGTTTATTCATTTTTTATTCAACATGGAAACATTGTCTGTAATTGAAAAAGAAAAGATGCATGGGACAGCAAAGAATAGACACAAAGCTATACTGGAAGCATAGCTATTTGTTTCCATAAGCACCACACTATATGCACATGTTCCATCTGCACATTGCATCATATTTTCATCTTCCAAGATGACAAATACAAGTTAGTTTTAATTCCAGATTCCAGGCTTCAAGGGAAATAAACGCCTTTAGTCTTGGAGAACGCAGCTCTTCATCTATGCATATGTATATGTATACATAAGTATAGGTACATAGACATAGCATTGACCCATCCGAGTACTTGAGAATCATATCTCTTTGTATGAATCTGTATTTTAAATCTAATGTTACATATATTTTTTTAAGACCTTGAAGCAAAATTTGGCAATTACAAACATTCAAAAGATTCCCTAACATACTTATTTACAAAAGTCAGTATTTTAATTATCATGATGTCAATATCTTGTAGCTATTTTCAAAGACTTGTATGTAAAAATAAACACTATTAGGCAAATAGCACGTGAAGTTTAGGTAATGGACACTAATAGCGGATAAAAGTTTTCTGTCCTATTTTTCCTTAAGTCATTGTTTTCACCACTGAGAGATTACATTTGAAAACATGTTCTGCAGCACTGTGAGCCCAAAACACCTTTAGTGTCTCCATTTTACAAGGAAAAACTGCCTCCTCCAGACTCACGTGCACTACACAGTCTGCTTTACAACAGCAGAAGCGTTTTGAAGTATTAATGTGTAATTAAATTAAAAAAAAACAAACAACAAACCCCAAAAAACCCCAGTAGCCTGCACAAGGATGCAGGTACCGCTCCATCACAGACTGACTCCTCTGTGTGCCAGGCCAGGGCCAGGCAGCCGCAGAGCACAGGGCTGGAGACTCCGACACGAGCTGAGCACAGCATGACGGGCAGCACCCTCGCCTGCCTTGTTAACAGGGCAAGCTGAATCCAGAAGCACCCAAGCACATGAGTGAGCATATCATCGGTACTAGAGGAGAAGCATCAAGAAGGATTTCCCAGTATATCTACATGAGGAAAACTCTCCCACAGCCGATGGTGTTTGTAAAATGGTGGCTTGATTGCCTAGTTCATTCCTGTCCACCCCAACCCAAAACAACAGGGTCTTCTGACAGAACTGCAATTTTGCTGCTAACTGCGCCTGTACTAGAATGCTATCTTTCTGAAACCCTTTAACATGAGTTGTTTGAGGAATTTTTATTTTTTTTTTGTCTCCTTTGTTTTTAGATCTATTATTGCCTCCTCCCGTCTTCTGCCTATTACAAAAAGCATTAATGGAACCTGTGACAAGACCGAGCACACTGGAATCCCAAGCGCTATCTATCCAGTGAATAAATACATTTATCTCAAACAATTCATGGATCCTTTCATTTCTTCCTAAGGAGTTCAGATTTTACTCAGATCAGTAGGAGTTGAAGAAGGCAGATTACTATGCAAATGAGGTTGCCCATAAAACATGACATTAAAACGGTGATTTATTAAGTAACTTGATTCCAAATATATGAAGCAGATATGTTTTGAGCATGTCAGTACTTACATTAGACACATAAATGCCAACTTCTGTAAACTTAGAGCCAATGCAGCTTGGAAGAAACAGGTGGCTTGTTCTGGCTTGTACAGTGTGCTCAGCATTACTGTTGGTGTCTTCCTAACCAGGCCATTACGTGTAAGAAGTCTGGCTGCATTTAAAATCCAGTCTGAAGTTGCATTTCAGACGGGAAAAAGAGAAGGAAAATATAACTCTTGGTTTTACTTCTAAACCGTGAAAATATAACCTGGAATCACTGGGACAGCAGCCCCGAATACCATTTTCTCAGGGTTGAACCACATTTTCGGCAACATATTTGAAAGGAAAGGATTGTTTCCGTTTCCTCTTCAAGCAGAGGGCAAAAAGACACACGTGGCATCACCAGAAAAGCAACTGAAACTTGACAACAAGCCTACCTTCACTGCAATTCACTCTTTAGAGCTCTGACACGAGGTATGCATGTGACAGATAGGGCAACCTTTCTCATGGCTGCAGAAGAACAACCTGCCAAGAACAAATGGGGTGTTATCTAAAGTGTAGGGCTATCTGACAGAAGATGGCCTTCTTCCCCTTTTTTCTTCAAGCCCTTTGTAAGTTTATATTAGAGCAAAGAATAACCTAAGACTTCTGTTAGAAAAAAAAAAAAAAAAATCATTCCCTGTCAGTCTATGACTTGCTACACAGCACTTGACATAGTTACCATCTATGGCAAATTCAACTTCGCAAGGGCTGCTGACCACACACTTAGTCTGTAGTTTTCACTTTCTTCCACAGGGCTCAAGCTTAGCTGTTTACACAAATGAATTCACGACATCTGCACTATTATTTTACGAAAGCACTGACCCCTTGAAAATGAGTCCGTAGAAAGCCATGTCCTACCATGATGTGGATTATGCCTGCCCTGAATTCACCCTTCTTTCTCTCCATATCCCTCATTGCCCCGACCCTATTTTGCATCCTACCTGCCCCTGGCAGGAACCCCCCAATTTCCACTGTCAGATTCCATATTGCTCCACTGCAGCGTACATTACCCAGGTCTGGATCTTAACTTACTGTATCAGAACAAAAGCAGAATCATATACTATGCAAACATCTTTCAAAAGAAAGATCTTTTTGCAGCATATGCTGTTACTTGTCATACCACCTCTGTTTTATTCAGGGAAAGAGTCACTACATACAGAGGGAATTAATTATGATATGGCTTCATTGTGTGGCCTTGCTGACAGCATTTTGTAGAGATACATGGAAGTATGTGACTAATTTGGGTTTATACATATGCCTACTACACAGAGAAGTAAGTTCGAATCAAAAAAAGGCAGAACTACGGACAAGATCCACAAGAGCTACTTCGATGCACGTAACAATATGCTTCTGGGGAGCATGAAGATCTAACAAGTCACCATTGGGGAAATGGAGGGGTCCCTGTTCTCCACCAGCAGCCCAGCAGAAAAAGTGTCATAGTTTCTCTGTGGCAGCATTTCTTCACAGCTCGCAGAAGAGAGCTTTAGCCAGAGAAATGCAACAGCAGGCTTCTCCATCAGCAAAGTGAAGCCAAAAACCAAGGGTGACCACAGCGCAGACACTGCAGTACTGCAAATACTTTTCTAAGCCTATCACACCTAATTCAGTGCTTGATTTAATTCATCCTGTTGAGTGACAAACTGAATGTGGGTAAAATGCTCTTCACTGGAGGGCCAAATAATAAGGAAGTGCCTTCCTTGCCAGTATGAACTCCTCTCAACTTCTCAGGCAAATACACTAGCAAGGGTCAGCACACCTTATTGGCCCCACTCACACCACATGGACCAGCAGCTAGTCTACTTGACAGCCATACTCTTTGGCTATGGAAGTCACAGGCTACTAAACCTAACACAAAACTATTTTCCCCACAGATTGGCCAAATCTATATAGCAAGTTCTACACATATTTACAGCAGGAAAAATATTTGAATAATTCTGTAAGATGAGAATACAGCCCAAGCAGTAGCTAAGAGGGTTTTTTTTTTTGTTGTTGTTGTTGTTTTTTAATTTTAATTTTATTTCTGAAGTTACCAGCACTCAACACATCACAGTGTGAATCATATTTAAATTAATTTAACCTTATATTTAACCTTATAAATATTCCAGTCATAAACATTTTATTCTCTCTTTCTCTGACTTCCAGGTTTAAGTTCTAGTCTACAATTTTATCAATTTTCAGCTTTAAGGTAGTGAGTAATACTTTGATTTTTATACAAATGGATTACTGGATCCACAGCTGTCAGTACAATCATGGCCAAGACCTTTGTAGCCTGAACCAAACTACAGAAACATTTAAATAGAGCCTATTTAAATGAATAACCGATAAATGAATATTCTTGACAAAAATAACATAACTCCAAGAAGATGGTTATTCAATAGGCTTTTATCATCCATTAAGTATGAGCTCTGAAATTGTGAACTATTATGTATAGACATTTGTAGGATACAGTTCAAGCACAGCAGCAGTAATTTCAAGATGTAAGTATTTCCTACAATTTCTCTAAAGCAATGCATATAAAAACACTTAAACAGAATGAGCTACATACTTCACTTCAGAACCAAATACAGATACTAGTAAATTTAAGAGAGGTCACGTGTGAGGTAGAAGGGGCATATAGTGAAAACCAGGAACACATGCTAGAGGCTATTTCCTTTTCAGTGAGCCAGACCCAAAACTAATAAATTTGTTGCTCAAAATGAAGTTACAGTGAGGCCTTGCATCTGAAAATCCTACATTTATATATGTATTCATAACTAGCCTCGCCTAAGTTTCCAAGTCCACTATCCTTTACATCCAATCTGCTGTTCTGGACCCCCTTGTCAGACTATACGTAATTAAGTGCTCTTCAATAGTTTGTGTGCAGCACTTCTATCCCGTAACATCTATCCTTTCTGCTCATCTATTCAAGGGAATGGCAGCTGGGTGAAAATACCACATGGATTAGTGTCAGTGTGGAGATGAGCATTTTGACCATCATAATTTAATTATGTAGATGATAGGACAGAGCACAGCCTCAGCAAGTTTACAGCTGATGCAAAATTGTGAGAAGTGTTTGAGAGACCAGAGGCTTATGCTGCCATTCAGAGACCTCAATAGACTGAAGAAATGGGCTGACAGAAACCTCATGAAGTTCAACAAGGGCAGAACTTGGGTAGGAACAACCCCATGCACCAGCACAGTCGGGGGTCTAACCAGCTAGAAAGCAGCTTTGCAGACAAGGACCTGGGGGTCCTGTTGGATAGTAAATGGAACATAAGGCAGCAGCGTACCCTTGCAGTAAAAGGTGGCCAACAGCACCCTGGGCTGCGTTAGGAAAACCATTGCCAGTGAGCTGAGGGAGGTGATCCTTCACCTCCTCTCAAGCACTGGTGAGGCCACACCTGGTGGCCAGTTCTGGGCTGCCCAGGACATGAGAGACGTAGACATACTGGAGTGAGTCCAGTGAAGGGCCACAAAGATGACAGTTGCACTGAAGCCCCTGCCATACAAGGAAAGGCTGAGAGAGCTGGGACGGCTTCAAGAAGGGCTTCAAGGAGGGAAGGCTTAGCAGGATCTTCTCAATGTGTGTAAATACCTGGTGGGAGGGAGCAAAGAAGATGGAGCCAGGCCTCTCAGTGGCAGCAAGTGAGAGCACAAGAGGCAACGAGCACAAATTAAAATAGAAGAAAACCCACTTTGTGTCACAGCTGAACTTAACCTAAGAGAATGTCCCTGACAGTAGTGGTCTTTGACTCTCAAGCCTGGGCCTGGTTCAGTTCTTGGTTCCCCAGCATGGGCCCCTCAGCATGCAGTGAAGAAGCATGGTTCCCCATTACTCATTCAAGCAGTCTGCAAAATCTGCAAGTTCCACCTTTCCCATTTTCCTCTCGTTGAAGCTGAAGTGCTATTTGTCCCTGCCAACATATGTATGTAGCTATACATCATAAGGAGTTAATGCACAAAACTGCACTTGCTATTAGAATACAGGGATGTTACTGGCAGGTATGGCACTCTCTGACTACTTAACGACATACGGCTTCATTCTGATCTAATACTGAGGCTGCGTACAAGGAAAAAAATGTCATGCAAGTTTTGCTTACAAGCCTTTCCGAAGTAAGACTCCAACTTTGCTATAAATGCAATGGTAAGTCTTCTTTTAAAATAATATTAATATCATTAATAAACTATTTAAATAATTGTTAATCACTTAGGATATCGTTTTGTAACTATGTATTTTATTGATCTGTCAATAAGCCACTCAGATCTAAATTTGTCCTATTTATGCAGAGCTACATGTTCAAAAAAACACAAATACTCTATTTTCCATATGAGGTACTATATTTTTCCACAGTTTAGTTCCATCCCTTCTGCCTGCTGCCATGTTGTTTGCTATCACAACCAGAGACCTAATTAAGGAGACTTTGTATCATTGGTTTTCAGATTATAAATATTTGGAAGACAATATAGACACGTTTTTCAGGAGATAGAAAGTGATGTTCCCATCTGCAAAATAAAATCCGACCCCAAGCACATCTGAAAAAAGAACCTGCACAGAACCACACTGTCCTGGAACTCAGGTTCTTTGGAGTTTCAGAACTCCGAAGGGTGATTGCCCCATTGTCTCACTATCAGCTGGAAGAAAGGAAGAATTGATTTCAAACTAAGAAGACATCCTGAAAATAAGGAATGTTTGCAGCTCCCAAAAAACCTTGCCAGCATATATCAACTTAGCTGGATCATAAGCAAGCATCGGAAATACCATTTCTATTTTCAGAACATCATGCATCCAGGATGAAAGCTGGGTTCCTCCCACACCTAAATTGCTCAGTAAATCTTACATTTCAAGAACAGTCTTATGATAAATGTCAATTTTGTGCTAACTGCATTCTGCAAATATTTAAATTGAGACATGTACAAAAAAACAGACAAGGAAGACTTTTCTTAAACTGAGGGTGCACCTTGGCCAAGCAAGAAAAACATTTAAGCCATGAGCTACAGGTTAACATTCAGTCCAGACTGAGTTGGGAAAAGATATTTTTGCATACCCTTGAATGTGTCAAAATATTTCATACAAGTGGAATGCTTAAACATGAAGCTATGTGATACTACAAAGTAATTACAGTTGGAACTTGGGGAAAAAATTAATAGACAGATGGTCTCCACTTTCTACTCTGAAAAGTAAAAAAAAAATGATGATGAAGATTCTAATCCCTACACAGCAAACTATTTTTAAATTACAGAATTACAGATTTTTGTGATGCATTAAAAAATAATCTGCTCAGATCAGATACACACAGAAAACACAAACCTTGTTGAAATTTTCTGCAAATGTTGATTTAAGTTAAAATAATCATTATCTGACACTTGTACTATTAGAAATCTTTTCTTTCATGAAAAGCGTGGCGCCAGCACTCCCTTTTCATCAGAACAGGAGCTGCTACTAAACAGCATCTTTTGTATCTGAGTTATGTCAGTACAGAAAATAAAAAATTTACAACTCTGAGACAAACTTGCTCATCATTTAAAGAATTAAAATATTCCATTACTAGGTTTTAAATCTCAGAACTGAATAAATACCTACCATGATTACTCCTTCCCTAAAACTACCTGATTTTTTTATAGCTGTGTTCTTCTAGTGCACTCAGCAGGGTACAGGCAGATGATAGGATAAGGATCTCATTTTATTGTCTAAATTGGAATCCAAATTGGAAAGGCTGCCTCCTCAGCTAGCTGGTCTGTGGATTAAAATTGGATGGGTAGGTTTAGTTCAGTTTCTCCACAGACAAAAATAGTAATAATTAAAGAAAGATACCTTGTTTATCAGTCTTAGTTCAGCACAAGGCAGGCCTGGAGATGTTCTTGGTCTCTATTACAATATATCCTAGAGTATATTCTTGAAAATAAGCAAGCCTACCAAATAGTACCTGAATATTCAGAACATTTTAGTTTTTCCTATACTTAATATCCTCTTTATGAAGCCAATATATTTCTGTTGCTTCTGGATGTTTGCAGTGTATTAAGACAAATCAGAGGAATTAGAGCAAATACTATATATAGAAATTTCCAGTTTTGTAGCCACATCAAATAGCAAAGGCCGAAATCTGAGTGTACAGTAAGTATTGCTGGTACAAAGGCATCTATCAGAAGTCAGGGTAAAGCTACCGAAGATGCAAATACTGAGTTTCTCTTGCTTGCAAAATATTGTCAAATCATTATGACAGTGCATGCACAGCTGTACATAAATGTTTAGTAATGATGCCAGCAGCATTGCAAGAAAAAAACCAATAAGGATGGAATATGTACCTCCAGAGTTAACTTGGCAGAAAAAAAAGTTTTTTTCTGCAGAGAGCTATAGATACTAAATATTACAATTCGTTACTGACTTTTTTTTTTTTTAATNNNNTATTTGAAGGCATTTTAGAGCATCATCACTATGAGGAGGCTAAAGAAAATTTTGGCTAAAAAAATAAAACTGCATAATCAAGTTGAGAATAAGAAGTATACATAGTTTGAAACATTTTTTTTTTTTTAATGAAAAAATAGGGTAATATTTTTTAGATAACATTACTTACTATCCAGTGTTTTTTAAACTCCAACTGCAAAAATCTGTAACATATTCATTAGACAAAACTATCACATTCTATTTGCTCCACAGAACTCATGTCTCTCCTGGGGTGTCACTTCCTGGATTAAAAGATTAAGCTAAGAAATTTGTATTGGAATTAAATGTTTCAACAGGCAACTTTGGAAAGGGTGGGAGTCATGAACTCCCCTCTTGGCTAGAGAGAACAAACTCCTAGGAGAGGTAATGTGCCCTAATCTGTGGTGGATCAAAATTTTGAAGGGAAGAAGCCAAACCCTGCCAGTGTTTGCAACTGTTGCCTTACAGTTAAGGAATGGTGAGATGTATTATCACTGTATGTCTTATTCACAAAAGCCAGAAAATTAGTCTTTAAAAGAAACTACATTCTGTTTGACAAAGACAAAATTTGTTGTACAGTTAACAGTAAGCACATACTGAAGGGTAGAAGCTATGTTGTTCAGATGAAAAGCCATTTCTGGCTCCTATCTCTGAATATTACATATTTTTAAGTTACTTATTGTGAGTGCCATATAACTTAATCAGGCTAATCACCACTGAATATCACAAAGTGCTGTGTTGCTGTATTGTTCTTTCCTTATGAGCACATTCACCAGGAAAAGTAAAAGTGATTACATGTAGAGTTCCCACCAATGCGAACTATATGCATGTACAAATACTTTAATTTTCATATTGTATTTTTGCTAGAGCTATAACATTGACATTGGCATTACCTACATGCTCCCAGTTCCTTAAGTATTTTGGTTGTTTCCACGTAAACAAAAAGAATGGTACTTCATCCAGTTAAATCAGCAAAATTGTGAAGCTACTTTTTCAACGATGGAAGAAAGAATTTCTTTGAAAAAGGAAAACAAAAAGGTCTTGGCTTCATTATAAATGACCGCAACAACCGTTCCTCTCAATGTCAAATACAGTATCACTTACCAGACTTGGCAAAAATATGCAATTTTTTTTTATTTACCGTTTGGGGGGGGATCATGCACACTATCAGCAGCCTTCCAGGGAAGTTCCTGTTACCCTTTCATCTCCAGATTTTATACTGTGTGGTAATCCAAACTATATGGCACTTACATCTCCTACTACATCTCCTTAGTCGCACTCCTGAACAGGGCTGTCGAGTAAGGAGAGCCTGCTTAGATCTCTGTCCCCTTCACAACTGATCCTCAAGCATAACTCAGTCAACCAGTGAATAGTATTACAGGCTGTAGGAATTGCTGAACTTACTGCTGTGTCCCTTTGTCAAGCATGGTATAGAAAGTGTGGTCGCTTAATACTATGTCTGGTGGTTAAAGAAAAGAGAGAAGCTGGCCTCCTCTCCCCTCAGAACTGGATACTGTCACCAACATTTTGAACATCATGCACTCCTGCAGGTGTATTATAAGCTACAGAAACAGGTTTGTCTCAACTGAAAAGCAATCTTGACACTGCTCTAATTCGAATGTGAGAATCTAATATATTATACAGACCAAACTATTTAATAGTTTGAATAATGAAAAAGAGAAGATTGGATTTTTTAATGGAAACAGGAAAATTTAATACAGGAAACCCTTGATTCAATTAACAGGTTAATTTATTCCAGGATCTTTTAAAAAGAATGGTGAATTATTTACAATGGATAGATAACGCAACATTTTACAACGCTATAGCATGTGAAGGGCAGTTACAGTAATTCCAATACTGATTCATTTGCCTGTGATCTCAAATGCTGATTACAAAACCCTGCTGTCTCAATGAATTTCAAAGAAGCTCAAGGTTAATCTCTTACATGATTTACACTTAGAAAGTGTTAAGATTCACAACAAAATTTAAACCATACAATCTAATGAGTAACATATTTAAGCCTGTATCCTGGTAAGACACTTAACAATTGTAGACATAATGACTGCATGTTTACTTAGCACGTAATAGTCTACAAAATACAACCTCAGCAAAAAATACATCCCAACTCATGTTTCATCCATGTATACTTGGAATCTAAAATGAAGAACAAGTTATTGGTACAACTCAACAAAGTACTCTTCAGTTTGTCCCTGCCTCATCAGGCTTTAGACTATGCAGCTGGTTTGTTCACATCGCTTGTAGGCTAGTTATCAGGCCATCTCTGGGTTCAAACTGCAAATTCCTTTAGCAAATTCTGGCAAAAAAGAGGATGTTATTTTAAGCATAAATTCTGAAGTAAATCATGCCTGATTAACCACTGTTGAAGCCGAAATTTCGGCTGTTGTGGGGTTCTACAACAAGAGCCAGGATAAACAACAGCAGACTAAGATGTCTGTGTTCTCCTCACACTGAGAAGACAGATTAAATCTAGATGAAAGATTTTTACAATTTTTGCTTTAGTCTACGTTATTATTCTTCCATTTGCTGAACCTACTGATGGGTCTATTAAGATATTTTCTGGTTGCATTGACCAAGCTAGAGCTGGTCCCAAATGTCAGTCAGTAAGACTTTACTGAGAATAGCTATTATCAAACTAATTTGATTGCGTTCTTAGATCTAAAGTTTCATTTTCTAAAAGTAATGCTAGATACAGTTTCCACAATGCCATTTTGATTAATATTTTCAGTTAAAAAATAGGACTGGGCAGAATCAAAGCACATGTAAAGAAATTGCGGACATCTTCAGTAGCAAATGGGGACAGTTCTTGCGATAGCTAGCATCATTTTCATTGATGAGCTCGAACTAAGCATTATAATGACTTTATAAAGCTTGCTGATGACTGGAATTGGCAAAATTGTTAGATACAAGTGGAACAAGTAGAAAGACTGATTGTGATTACTTTCCTAGGTATAAATGTGTTTTATTACAGACAAAGGAAGAATAATTCATTAAACAAGAAGGAATTGTGGTCTTTCCTGAAGAATGGAGAATGTGTCTTGGAAAAGCAGTGTTAGAAGATTTTAGGTGTCATGGTTAAACACCTAGCTAGCTGAGAGTGAAACGCTGTGGCAGAAAAAGCTAACAAAAACTTTGGACATAAAAAG
>VZTL01075102.1:4315-15411 GCA_013400535.1 Scopus umbretta
GTCTGGGCCGGGAGGGCGGCCGGGCGTTGGAACCGGCTGCCCGGGGAGCCGGGGGGGTCCCCAGCCCCGGGGGGGTCCCAGCAACGCGTGGCCGTGGCGCTGCGGGACGTGGGGTGGCGGGCACGGCGGTGCCGGGCGGGCGGGATGCTCTCGGAGGGCTTTTCCCACCTTCGCGGTGCTCTGATTCCATGATGCCGGCGGGAACCCGCGGAGCTCGGGACGAAGCAAACGCCCCGTGGCCTGTCCTTGCCGGTTTTTGCCTGGCAGCCCTGCTAAAACTTCCATTTCAGAGCGCTTTTCCAGCCTCCCCCCTGCTCCCCGGGTTGCAGAAGGGCGGGCGGTGGCGGCACCCTGCTCCCTGGGCGGGATGTGCCCGGGGGACATGCGGGGACCCCGCTCCGGCCCCCTGGATTCCCTTTGGCCGGGGAAATAACCTGCTCCACCCCGTTGGTATCCCCCTCCGCCCGGGCTTGGCTCTAGAAACCCGCTATACCCCCTGTCCTTAACCCAGCTGAAAGCCTCCCCAACAGCTGACTCTTGCGGTCACATCTAAGGGAGGGAGAAGCGTGTGCTTCCACAGGACTTAATATATTTTTTTTCCCGCTTCATCCATTTCCTCCATGGGCATAACAGGGCATCTTTCTGTGAGGGGTTTACATAGCTCTTTATCGTATCCCCGGGGGCTTGCACTGGTTGCTGGTGATAAATCAATGTATCCACGTTTGCTGTAGCAGGAGTGGAACCGGCATAAACACTTGCCGCGGACCACAGCAGCCAGGATGGGGGCAAAAAGGCTTAAGCAACCTGCCGGTGAGAAAACATCTCTCATGGCACTCTCAGTCCTGCAGTAAGACCGTTAATTGTCAATACTTTTAATGCTGATAAGAATCGGGGAAGTTTTCCGGAGCAGCCAAGCGGATTTCAGACTGCTTGGTTTCCCCTCGGTTTATGCTGAGCTGGCGTGAAGATGGCCAAGCTACCGAATGGTTACAGACATCCTTAGCAGATGTTATCAGAAGTTCCCGTTTTGATAGACAAGGTGAAACTCGGCCGTTACAAAACTCACCTGAGCGAGAAGGGGATGAAGTAAAGCTGGAGTCACCCACTTGACCGCAGATAAACTTTTGGTAGAAAATGAGACAAACCAGTATCTTAGTGCAGTCCAGTTCCCTCAGACGAGCAGAAATCTCAGCCACGTACTCACTCATTTACAGCTACATTTAAGGGAAAGACAAAGAACAGATCTGCCTGTTCTCTGGGAGACAAATACACCACGGACTTTGTCATTACATCAAAATAAATGTTACTAAGCCGTCCGTCAGCTGAAACACGGGTGAGAAATTTAACCAAAACTCTCCCCCTTTCTTTACCCCTTCGTGCTGTAGAAACGTTAGATAAAGCAGATCATTTTAAGATAACACAAGAAGAGGGAAAACTCTTAATGTAGATGTTTCGGTCATTGCAAAGCATTTCAACTTTTTGATTTGCATCACCTCGTGGTATCGCAGATAACACAATCGTTCCCGTAATCTGACTTGCAAGGAGGGCACGACATGTCTCAACATTTTTTGAGAGCTAGACTCATTAGGCATTCTTCATTAATTATAGCGAACCCTTGAAGTGTAATACATTTTCATTAACCTTTGCCAGAAGCCACAGCTTTTTCCAACACCGTAAATCTGAGGCACGGCGAGCTCCAGGTTCTGCAATAAAATGGCAGAGTTTTCAGCCTCAGCCCAAGAGCACACACGGCCCGGCGCCTCCCGCCAAAGGACCCCTCACAAGGTGAGAGCCCCTGCCTTAATGAAGTGCTTGTGGCTCTTCAGTCCCTAGGAACATATCTCGATTTAGGCAGGGAACAGTTGGGAAAGGGGGTTTTCCTCCTCGGTAGTGCAGAGGCGCTCCAACGCCTCCGGTCCGTCAGCTTTACTTAGTCCTCTCTCCCTCTCTGTACCGTGGGGACTTTGGGACCTGGCACAGGGAATAGAAGGGGACCTGGGAGATTTCTAATCCATCGGTGGGCAGGAGGATGGCGGCACGGGGAAGCAGTGCCTCTCGGACACCAACAAGGGCTCCGGCATCCTCCTCACCCCCGCGTTGTACGGGGTGGACGGCAGAGCTCGCTTCCACTCGCGCTGGGAGCGATGTTTGGGCGGGTATCTCCTCCCCGGCCCCCGGGCGCTACGGACACCTCCGTGCTTTATAAAGCCGGGTCTTCCTGCCTGGAGCACACCTCTGTCCCTTCTAGACACGCCTGTAAAGCCACGACACGCGTGTTCGAGGGGCGGGAACCTCACGGCAAACATAGCTTTTTCAGATCACCGCACGCCTCATTCCAGGGACGTTTTTAGGAAAGAACCTGGAAAGCCGCTAGGAGAGTCTGGGGTGTCAACAGTACAGCCCTGTCCACTCCTAGAACACACTGAAGACAAAAATCTACCATGCTGGGGTGCTGAGGTGTCGGGAAACATTATGTTAATATATGTATTTGGGATAAAGCCAGCGTGGGTGCACAAAGGAGGGCTCCGCCACCTTGTAGTTGGCTTGAAGACAGGGCGAAAAGCTGGCCTGCTTCTTTGTACTTGTCCCTTGTTTTTTCAGCTTAAATGGTAGAGTATGTTCGATTTTACCACCAAAACTTGAGGGGCCTTTCGTTGATGTGCATTCCGGTTTCTCCATAACGTTGCCATCCATGAAATTCCCAGGGGAGCAGAAGACTATGAGAGTGACCTGGTAGACCTGAACAGCTCTCAGTCGTTGCTGTCAGATGTGAGAGCTCTTAACAGGGGAAATTTCCCATGTGTGAGGAAACCCTGCCCCTCGCGATGCTCAGTGACTGCTGGTGGGGGTAGGACTTCGCAGCAGGACCTCTCCCAGCAGGACCCACGCCAGGATCTCTCACTGCAGCCTCTCGATGGCTGTTTCGGAGAGAACGATGCCCAGAAAGTCCACACGGCCCCAACCAGAGCTAGTCCCTAACATGGCACCACTTGCCGTTCTTCTTGAATGCTAAAATAAAAAAGCTTAAATCTCACTTTTCTTAAGTCAGGGTGGAAGTAGCCTCACCTTAGGCTGCGTGCATGCCTAACTGCTGTCTACGCAGTAATAGCAAAGCAGTTCTTGCCTTCAATTAAAATAGCAGTGCCCACGCAGCGGAGCTTCAGGCCACCGCGCCGCAGGCAGACCTCGGCCCCTCGTGCTCGGCCTCGGCTTCCAGCGTGCAAAACGCCGGAGCCAGGGCTCTTCTGGGCATAAATACCCACCAAAGCTCGGCCCCGGCACACCTCCGCAGCCTGCCAAATGGAAGCCGAGTTCTCTGCTGCCTCTCAGCCGGTCTTGTCTTTTTTCCCAGTTAGCCAGGACCATGGGCTTGGGAACACGAGATAATAGATTTCACCCTTTCAGCTCAAAATGCATGCTAATCCTCCAGGACAGAAATCAAGAGGCATCTTAGTCACTTCCCAAACACCCACTGAAGTGGTTTGTTCGATATTTTAAATGGGATACACTTATTAAAAACACTCCAGCAACTGCAATTGCTTTTAGATAACCCTGTGAATGTACTCGGGCTAAATTTGTCTAGATGGCTGTACAATTTTAATTGTATGCTTGCCACATCTTTTTGGTAATAATAATCAAACAAACAGTCTGAAGCAAAAAAGGTGCACTTTAGCAGTTCAGACATAGGCAGGTGCGGGGCTTTATTCCAATTTCACATTCAGGCAAAATTCACGTCGGTTTTTAGAGCAGTTTAGCATTAGTAAGGAAAATAAGATCCCGTTGTTCATTTGCAGTTAAGAAACCCAAAACTTCACCGTAAGAGACAGGCACAGCACACATTACAGCTTTATGATTTGCTTTAATATTTATCACTTCAAGTAGCCATCAAACCACCCTGGCTCATGCAGCCCACCCAGCACAGGGTGCTCACCACGGACTGGGGCTGGGAACCCTTAATGGAAGCATGTTCCCTAAAAAAATCATCATATTCAGCTAGGCAACCCATTTTAACATGCAGACCTAGCTGCGTTTGAGCCCATATTAATTATCATTAAAGAATGAGTCATTTAAAGTGCTCCTCCTTTCTCGACAGCTCTGTTTGTGTGCGTGAATGGATGATGCTCTTGCCATTGATTTCAGCAATCCGTGACTGGGGCTGTCTAAACCGGTGAAGCTGAAGGAGCCCTGGGGGACGTCAAGTCTCTCAGTTCTTTTGTATTATAAAACAGCAGTGTCCCCTCCATAATTAAGGTTTAAACTGCCTGTCCAAAAATCTAATTTTCTGTTAGCTCACCATTGGCGAGGGATAGCTGTCGCCCGTGCCTGCGTGCCCGGTGGCTGGCAGCCAGCTTTGCTCCCAGACCAGCCGGCCAGTTGGGCTGCTCCCCATCTCCGCTGCACCGTTACCGGAACGGCCATACAGGCTTCTCTACTGAAAGAGCAAAAAACGAGCGAGAGAAGCCAGAAAGCAGTGGGAAGTGTAAAAAACACTGGGGGAAAGCACCATGAACGGCACTGAGGAGCAACAAACTGGAACTTAATACAAAGGAAAACTTTCGTTTTATTTAACAAGTGTGTGGTTTACCTGCGGGGGTCTGCCAAAGCCTGCAAAATCAGCAGGTTTCAGAAAAGGGGCAGATGTGAACATGTGCGGTAGAGGGTAGATGTCATGGAAGAGGTGGTCGATGTCTCCCCTATAAACAGAAGAGACAAGAGCACGGGCTCTCGCTTGGGTAGGGAACGCACAGCGCAGGGGCCACAGGGCCCGTGCTTCGGGAAGAAGAGGAACCACCCGAGGGCTTCAGCCCCTCGCCACGGCGCGGCCGGGCGGGATGCAGCCGGGGTGCCGCCGGGATGCTGGTGGGATGCAGCCGGGGTGCCGCCGGGATGCTGGTGGTCCAGCCCCGTGGCTCCGCACCCCCAGCCTCTCCTGGGGGTCCCCCAGGGCAGCATCCTCCCGCCGTAGGGCCAGCGCCGCCCCGTACAGACGCCCCGAGCCAGCAGCGGAGGACGGGGCCGCTCCCTTTCTCTCTTCTCTGCTTTACTTCACGAACGCAGGAGTCAGGTGATTGTGCTGCAGAAATGATTTTGAAGCCTTAAAGTTGTGAAGAGCACCTGTCTGCATTAAGGCTTAATTTTTCTCTTGTCCCAAAATGGCATGCATACCTAAACGCAAAAATTTAACAGGACCATCTTCTCCCTTCCCTCCTTTACAGAATTTAAATCCAGGCCAAGTGACATTGGTGACCACACAATTTATCTACTCTGCAATATGGTTGTAGGGGGCTGCTTTCTTTTATGGGACGTCTTTATTTTTTAACAACGAAAAATTAGATTTTTTGTATCGCTGAGGACCAGACACAATCGCTGAAGAAAGAAACCAAAGGAGGCCTAAGCTCTTCAGGACTGAGTGTATCCATCAATTTGGCCACTGGCAGCTTGGGACCTATTCTGCAGCTATAGAAAGTATTTTTAGCACATGGAAAAACAGTGTCATGAGCACATGATATGAAAAATACACAAAGCAATATATCACTTTTATGTCCTTTATTCTATCATAATCAGGTTAGGATTTCCCCCCCTCCCGCCATTTGCTTCTATTTTGGAAGTGTCTCCAGGGATGCAGGCTGCAGGAACATAATGGCCCATCGAACCCACGGCAGCCGTGCGCGGCAGCTGCAGCAAAGCCACCCACCACGTTGAAAGAGATGGAGCGGCACAGCACCGGGACGAAGGAGACAGAATGACCTGGCACCGGGCTGGAGATGGAGCTGCATGGCACTGGGGTGGAGATGGAGCAGCCTGGCACTGGGATGAAGGAGATGGAGTGGCATGACACCGGGATGAAGGAGGCGGAACGGCATGGCACTGGGCTGGAGATGGAATGGCATGGCACTGGGCTGGAGACAGGGTGGCATGGCACCAGGATGAAGGAGACAGAGTGGCATGGCACTGGGATGAAGGAGGCGGAACGGCATGGCACCAGGATGAACGAGACGGAATGTCATGGCACCGGGATGAAGGAGATGGAACGGCATGGCACTGAGATGAAGGAGGCAGAACGGCATGGCACCGGGATGGAGACGGAATGGCATGGCACTGGGATGGAGACAGAATGGCATGGCACTGGGATGAAGGAGACGGAATGGCATGGCACCGGGATGAAGGGGCTGGTGCGACATCGCGAGGGCAGGGGCGTTGCTGCCCTGGGTCCAGCCTCAGTGATGGCGTGCAGCAGCCGCTCTCCTGCCATTGCTGCCATCTCCTCAGTGCAAATTCTTTTGTCTTTCTTTCATTTTCGCTGCTTTAATTTCCTGTCTGTCACAGCAACTGCAGACAGAAGGAAACAAAGACGCCCGTTTGAACTGACATCTCATCTTAAAAGAAAGGAGCTGCCTACTTACATCAAGGGATAACACGATGGGGACGTAAGAGCAGAAGGGATGTCTTTGCCCTCACTACCTTGCTGGGAAAGCGAGGTCCGAGTTCTTCCCCAGCTCCAGGAGCTGAAGTGATGAGCACAAGGCTTCACCTGCAGACACTGGGCCTAAAAGAAAGTTAGGGGTGATTTTACAGTGTAAAAAAATGTAAATGTACGTGCACATAAAAATCTCAGTTTTGTTTTGTGCTTTGTTCATGAACACACCATGAAATAAATAACGTTGTCCCCGCTCTGGTTTTTTCCTGGATAACGTAAGCTGGCGTGTAAATCTCACTGAGATACCACTGACAAACTGGGAAACGAGAGGAAGAGCTGCAAAAAACACTGGGCACCTATGAAACTTACAGAGAAAGAAATACACATCAAAATTAAAATGCGCAGTCTCGGACAAAGAAGTGGAAACAAGAATGCAGAATACATATCTGCAGGATAACCTGATGCGGCAGAAAATATTCTGGAGATGAGCTCTATCCAGAAAAGATGGGCAGGGTTGGAAGAGGCCAGAACAGAATCCAGCAATTTTGCTGGTTTCTAGGAGAATCTTGAAAATGAGGGATATTAGGCTGTGGAATAATTTCTGTAGGGAAGATAGAAAAATTCTTTTAATTATGACTTTTACTTTAAACTTGAGAATATATTCCCTATGGGATATTGCTGCATTTGCAAGAAGCTGGACCTGGTCCTCTAACACAACCTCTCCACCGCTGTCTGATGAAATTCCCCAGTTGAGTTAATCGCCATGTATCGCTGAATCTACGGGAACGACAAGTGCCAATCATGCTGTAAATATTAATTACACCTAAGAACTACTCAAAAGTTACCGAGCAAAGAAAACAAGCTGAGTTACGCTCAGCAATTTCAGATAGTGGAGGAAAACCAGCAGCTTTCTTTAATATGCGCTCCCCTGCAGAACACCGCTGGCTGTGTGACAGCAAGGGAGACATTTCAAATCCTGTTACCCATCAGGGCATTTGTGTGTGTGTAATGGAACTGCCACTCAAAGCTTTCAAAATATATATTCAGTGTTACAAATCCATTCAAACTTTCATTAAAATCCCTGCATGATGAATGAAAGCTACGTCTCCCCTTCCCTTTGCCAAATATAAACCCAGAGCTGCTGAAGAGCCGGCGTTCGAGCTGGAGGAGATCACCGAGATTATTTTGAGCTCTTCCTCCCAGACGAGCCTACGCTGCCATCATACACAAACCACCCCTTTGTCCCACATCGTTATGAGGGGCAGAGAGATTGGGCTGACGCTCGTTCATTTGCAGAGAGATGTCCCATCACCTAACGAACCTCGCTACCCATCCACTTGTCCCAGTATTAATCCCACCAGCAAATGCTCCCTAATTCCAGCTCTGATTTTCCGCGGGGGCGAACCTCCTTGGCATTCCTATGCCATATCAGAAAAGAGGAAAACACGCGTTATCTTGAGTAATTTTGTTCTTTGCATGCTCCACGTACTTGCTATCAGTTTTCCTCCTTTTCAAATGGTACGCCAGGACCATTTTTATACATAAATAACACCTTGAACTTGAACAAAGCATATCCACAGGATATTCTTTAAATGAGAAATGAATTACCTTAGGAAAAAAATATAGCCCTATTGGAAAATGGAGCACAGCAGGTATTAGCTAGTGATACCTAACATTTGTCATCTCTTGGACAGGAAATGAAAATACACACATTAATTAAAAACAGGCTTTAGGGAAAATATTATTAACTTGTGCTATAATGAAACCTAAAGGCTTCCAGGGAGATCTGTTGTACTCCAGCGGGGCTGTACAGCAGGGCAGTTCCATTAATTTGATTAAAATCACGGGGCCCCGCGCTTGGCAAGACATGGAACAGCAGCTCGTTGCCCTGGAAGAAGGTTAAGAAGCATGAGACCTCGCAGGGGACTTGGGAGACTCAATATAGCTGGGGCTCTGCGAGACACGGGCAAGACCAGCTCCCGACTAAATGCCACAGTTCAAATAGACCCTATTTTTCCACCCTCAATGGATAAATCGCAACCGCACACTCAGTCCAGCGGCTTTCCCAGTTCATAGAAGGGTGGGTCAAGGAAGAAAACCACAGTTTCATATATTCCACCGAGGCTCTGTCAAGGCTGGCGAGTGCTGCCCATGGCACGCACTGTACCGGTAGGAGTTCACCTGTACCTGTGGCAAGCGTGAAGTTAGACTGTGAAAACACTTTTAATAAAAGATTTCTGCCAAGTATTGACATTCTGTCATTTGTGAACTAAGATCGGGGAGCATTTAAAGCACTGTACTATTTTTAATTTTCATTAGAGGCCCATACTGTGCAGTGATGTTGACATCCCATTACTACCGTGGCTCGATACCACGTACGGTATATCCAGGGCTTATAACCTGGTTCTAGCTTTGCTGTCCAGTGGGGCAAGGAGATAATGGCTTATTTTCTTCCTCAGCAGTGTTGCAAAGATTCAAGTCTCTAATTGATGGAAAAGAGGGGCTTTAGCAAGACACCAGCCTCTTGGAAAGTGTGAACCGCCATTGATTCAACATAGTGCTTTGAGAAGAAATTGCTAAAATAATTTGTCCTGCTCTTAACCAATCTAAGCAGGATCAATAGCCCCTGCTTTAGCAAGGGAGCTGGGGTGTGAGAGGCAATCAGCTGGTGGTGGACCGTGTCGAATTCCCAGCCAAGGGCATGCTTCTTCATTTATTCTTGAATTTTTTGTGTTGAAACACCAAATGAATTCTGACAACCCCCCCCCCATGCCCAGAATGTGCGACACCGTGAAACAGTTCAAGCCATTGTCTGTCATTGCCATGCCATCCCTCAGAGCCAGAGCATGCTCATCCTTGTCTTCACTGCTTGGACCACTCCACGGACCACCAGGAAGGAGGTTTCACCATGGCATGCATGGGATACAGTGTTCACTCAGAGAAACAACGATCAATTTAATAATAAAGTAGGAGTTTTGTTGTTTCCAGAAGATTTGAAACACCTTTTTTTTTAATAGCAAAGCACGGCAAAGGGAGGTTGTAGTGATCAGCAAGCAGTATTTTTCATTGCAGGGCCAGGAGACAGTATGCCTAAACTGCCCTAGGCATATACTGCCTTAATGCTTGAAAGCATCCAGAAAGGAAGTTTCCACCATTTCCCTGGATAACCCATCCCAGATTTTCCCATCACAAAGCACTTCTCCTAAGATCTAACCTCAGACATCTTGACTGCAAACTGCCAGTTTTCCATGATCCATCTGCAGCAGCCTGGGAAAATAACAGGTCGTGCCCTTCCTTGCGTTACGTGCCAGTTATTGGATGGAAAAGCAGAATTGCTTCTCATCTAATTCCGACGTTTCTTCGGACGAGAGTTTCTTCACGGGTTATTTCCTATTTGGTAGAAAGGTTCAAAGGGAACACGTACCTTGCAGTCATACCATGCAAGCAAGGATGGGCACAGGGGAAGAGATGAACGTCAGGACACAGCACTGACGATGACTCCCAGCGTGGAGGAGCATTCCCATCCCTCCTCCACCCCTGCAATGGTGCTGCCTCCTCCTCACTCTCTACTCATTGCAGGTGCCCAAAGGCCTCAGCCCCACGCTGTCATCCAGATGCACAAGCCCTTTTCATATTTTAAGATCATGGGCACTAGTGGGTATGGAGATGGCTGGATGTTCCCGTTTGTTTCCCACTACCTCACTGAAGAAGGAAGCCCCAAAGCAAAGCACTCAGCAGTTGACTCACTTCATCAGCAGAGTTCATTTGTGTTGGGACATCCCCCAGAGCCATCACTCTCCTGAAGAGCTGCCTCCGTTAGCAACATCTCAGAGAAGTTAGCCAGGCAAGGATTGCTTGGGGAGCAGGAGGCAGCAGTGACAAATTTTACCTACTGCAAAAAAAAGTATGGTTCTTTGTCTTCTCTGGGAGATACCAATCTAAAATCGGTGCACGTGGAGGTAAGTAGCTCTGATTCATACTTTAACAAGCCTATGAATCTTATCACTCTCTACAACCCCCTGACAGGAGCGTGCAGTGAGGGGGAGTTGGTCTCTTCACCCAAGGAACCAGCGATAGGATGAGAGGAGATGGCCTCAAGTTGCTCCAGGGGAGGTTTAGATTGGATATTAGGAAGAATTTCTTTACTGAAAGAGTGGTGAGGCATTGGAACAGGCTGCCCAGGGAGGTGGTGGAGTCCCCAGCCCTGGAGGGGTTCAAAAAACGCGTAGATGTGGCACTTGGGGACATGGTTTAGTAGGCGTGGAGGTGTTGGGTTGACGGTTGGACTGGATGATCTCAGAGGGCTTTTCCAACCTTAATGATTCTGTGATTCTATGATTCTGTTTCTATGAAAGAGCTTGCCAAGGAGCAGTAAACTCCTCGTCGTAGGTGATAACGTCTCTGTAGCTGTGTACTGGAACAGAAATATTAAGCATAATAATCTGTTCATTCAGGTACCATGGAGAGACCAGTTTCTGTCTTCCCTTAATTCATCCATTTTTTAATTAGATTTCATCTAGACAAATATCAAATATGGAGTTTAATTTGCTTCCATTCTATGGCGATTCAGCACAACTGTCCCAATGGCTAGTTTTCCTCAAGGTTCAGCAATGGCACACGATTTTTGCCTGACTATACCTCATGTCACTCATGGATTTCTTTCTTCTTTCTTTTTTTT